>JADDOH010009777.1:0-87328 GCA_016648135.1 Agrypnia vestita
CATACAGAACCTGAGTGCAAAGGCATCGCCTTTCTGCCTTTTGTCCAAAGTGTTACAGACAGAATTGCCAGAGCTCTCAAGAAAAGAGACATTAAGACAGTTTTTGGTGCCAACTTCAAAATTAAAGATATGTTGAGATCAGCAAATGATCGAGATCGCTTAGAAACGGACGGTGTGTATAGACTCGATTGTCAAGACTGCGATAAAGTATACGTGGGGCAAACGGCGCGTACCATTTCCAAAAGGGTCAACGAGCACAAACGGGCATGCAAACTCGGTCATCCAGAAAAATCAGCACTGGCTGAGCATTTTCTTGATACCGGCCATCATTTTGCATTCGAACCGAAAATCCTTGGAAAGCCTAAGAGTCACCATGCGCGTCTTATCAAGGAAGCACTAGAAATCTATAAGCATCCGATAAACATTAATAGAGATGATGGTCTCAAATTAAAAACATCTTGGTATCCGGCGCTTCAAAGTCATTCTCGTCGCAGACTCCGCAGAGATAGTGATCAGACAACAGATGAATCATACATACAACACAATACAAACACATCATGACTTCGGCACGGTATTGCAAGCCGATACTTAACCACAACACCAACATTCAAGACAACACATCAGCCCTGATGATGGACCCTGCAATGGGATCCGAAACGTCGGCCCGAAAGGTCGTAACAACACGGCATAATACCCCAGTAAACACAAACTTGAAGATTCTGAGTGGCCGTGAAAACCTAAGAACATTCTTAATTACAGGTTATTAGTTTGCTCTGCGCGAGTGGACACGAGTTCCTTACGGCTGTGGGGACGCGAGGATTTATCGATATATTTATCATACGATAATATGTTTTGCAATAGTAAATATTGTAGAACCTTTAATAAGGTTGTATTAAACCGCTTTCCGTACATACAAAAAACAAACCACACACAATTTGTAAATCGTTCATTTCATTTTATTTATTTTAAATTTATTGATGCAATAGAGTCCAGCTTTTTAGATTACAAGGAATGAATTACAGAATCATGTACCTATAACATGCACAATGTCCAAGAAATATTTCAAAATATGTCCAAGATAATTATGTATAATCCAATTCAATTCCAACTCCAATTGATCAATTAGTACCGAAGCCGCACAATATTACAAATGCCCCTCGTCGAGCATTATATAATTAATTAATCCAATATAAATGATTTAATAATGGACCTTTATATACCCAAAACCAGTAAGATAAACGGGCTTACTTTATTTCCATATTTATTTAGGTACCTACTATGAAAATTCATATTTACTGAAGTAATATTAATTTGTCTAGAGCTCACGTCCACCTACTGTTGGACAAATATTTCTCGTTAACGATGGCAATTTCTCTGTATGCTCTGTCCTCTGAATCCAGCTGTTTTTTTGCAATTTTCTTAACGTCATCGATCCTTCGAGCTGGAAGACGACCCTCGCTTTGGTTTTCAGTATAAGACCTTCAACATAAATATATTTATAGCAGTGGGTATTGCTTTTCAGTTTAGACTTTCTAGTGCCAGCGTGTTAAGGTGAACTTCGTTTTCTACTTTAGTTACACGGCGAATATCTTCATTTCTTATTCTATCCTGTAAAGGCACTACAAGCAGTCACGGCTCTTTTGATCATCTTGAACTCATGAATGACGCCTATTGTAAAGGATTTGGCACCATACTTCTGAACTGTAAGGATGGGTTGATTGAAATCATTTTTTTGGGGCTTTATGGAATTTTAGATTTGATTAGGGTAAAACGGTGTAACTAAAATCTATCTAGAATGAGAGAAAACTAATAAGGCTATGAAGACTCTTGGTTTTGTTTTACATACATGCAATTCTTTTTCAAATATTTAGACAATCAATCTATTGTATCTACTGTTATTTTGTTAGAAGTCAGGTTGGATACAACTCATCTGTATGGAGTCGTCATAAAAATGCCTATATATATACATTTGAATGCATCTAACATAAATTTCTACGTTACATTAACTACCGCCTTTACACATAGAACATAGAATAACAAATTTTTACGAGATTATTGCCATTATCCAGCAAGAGAGTTGTATCGGATGTGATTTAACTTTACAAAATTATTAATTCGCTTTTGACACCCCTGATATTCTGTGTTTGTTTATGTTTCATGCGCCTGTAAGAGCTACTCGGATACCTACGCTATTATTGTAACAACTATAGAACTAACTCACACTCTAACTCTCTTGTACCTAGACTGCACAGGCTTGGGTTTTGCACATATATCTGATATTTTTACCTCTAGTTTAGCAAATTATAAAGATGCGCTACTAAATCCGCCAAAAAATTGCCGTCCTGAATCCATAATGTATTCACAAACACATTATTATACCTATTTGTTTTCACAATTCCTTTTTCTGAATTGTGTTGCTGTTAAAACCTTCTAAAAACTGTTTATACTATGTGGTCAATTCCTACTGTAATTTTTGCTATACTCTAATACTATTCTTTTGATTTCTTGCATATACTGTTATGTAATAGGTACTTTTGTACCGTATATTGAAATAAATAAATATTCTCTAAATAAATGAGGGATAATGCAGTGATATAATCCTAAAATAGTATTCCTTTTCTAAAATTTGTATATATTTGGACAAAATATATCATAGGAAAAAAGTAATCAACTAAAACAACGAATATACGAAATAGGGTCATTACTCGCTCTTTTTAAATTATTGTTATTAACAAACAAATTATTAAGATACAAACGTACGTGAGAAAATGTCACAATAAATCATTAGTAATGTCATTATGGTTGTTGCTTTCAATTTTAATTTCTTTCTTTCACTTTCAATAATAATTTCTTTCTTTACTTTCAATAATAATAATAATTTCTAATAAATGAATTAGAAAAACATACATAAACAATTAACAAATATTTTTTTTACTACTATATGCGATTTGCGTGCGAACTCGCACAAACAGTAATGGCGTATTGACGTGAAGTTAACTTCACTGTTAAAACATGATATTGTTATATTTTAAGGGGTTATATACAGTTAGAATTTTCAAAAAATCGATTTTTTATTTAAATTTCGTAATGTACACATATTTAAGTAAACACACATAAAATTTCAAGTCAATCCGGCGATTATTTTGAAAGTAACGCGCATATTTGTAAGCCTTCGCGAAGCCGGAGCGCTAGCGCTCACCTAGAGAGCAGTTCCTTTTATTTTTACCTACCTATTGTAAACGATGTACCTTTTATTTACCTGTCCATTGTAAATGTTCTCTTCTAATATATTCAGCAGATGACTAAAGTGAAAGTATGGCCTTGGAATAGACGACTCGATGTAAGTTGAAAAAAAAAATTTTTTACTCTATGTAAAGCGCTTTTGAAATTTTAAAGCCGTTTTTCTCAAAAGTGTCTCTTTAAGATCGGTGACGAAGATTTCTCGGAAACGGCTCAACCGATCAGTCTCAAATTTTAACGCAAGCTTCTAAAGTATATTTTTAGTAGTTAATCGGAAGTTTTTTCTCGCCGATAAATATTTTTTTTTATAAACAATTTAAGACCAAAATTTTGGTCAAAAATCATTTTTTTTTTGAGAAGTAGCCATTTTGTCAAAAAAAAAATGTTTTGCTTATTACTTCGATTAATTACAAGATAATAATACACTACTTTGACGAAATCCGTTTGGTTTTTTCATTTTCCATGATCCAGTCCAGAGATATCGTTGTCACTGCAAGATGCCTTTTTTGAGAGGAGCTCCTGGAGATCGGCTATAGCAACTTTCAAAATTATTATTTTTACAAATACAAAAATGTTACAATACAGGTAAAAGTAACCATTATATGTGTACGAATTTTCACTTTAATAAATTTAAAAGTCTTCTCACAAAAAATTCTTGAAAAATCGCTTTTTTTGGGCCTCCTGACTGTATATATACTTAATGGGAAATAAGAGTGTGGGGCGTCTTACTCGCCGGGGCGCATTATCTCGTTTCTTATTTCTATATTTACCAAAATGCTGCCTTATAGTAGACGCTTACCGATTTATAATTAGCATGAGATTTGTATGTACTCGTATTTTATATACGGAGCAATGAATTTTCATGCGCTCGCTTAAATATTTTTCAATAATAAAAATCAGGTAAACTATGCATGGAACGCTACCCACACAGCGTACTAAACAAAGTATTCCAGCTAATTTACAGCAAGCATCTCATTAGTCTGCACAATCCGGCATCTTCACGAGCAGCGAGCAGGCAGATTCGCCTATCGGCTGAACATTTTGAATTGGACATTTAAATCACTGGATCGAGATGACTTAAAGAGTCTGCCGTCTGATCGTCGAGCCCCCTCACGCGGGTGCTGGTTGCGATACACATTTTCACGACTCCGCTGCTTGAGGCGCTAAACTAGGTTAGTCGAAATATGCCCAACACACCGGCCTATTCTGAAAATAACGACGTTGCCATTTCGGTGATTGTTAGATCTCTTTTCATATAAGAAAGACAATCTAATTAGAATGTGAAAGCCGTGCGTACGAGGCACATATTATTATTAAGTACTTCTATATTTTTTGTTTTTTTTTACAAAAAATATATTTCTTTTTTTTTATTTAAAAAAATCCTTGTTTACAAATAAAGGTACTTAATACTAATTTAACAATAAAACATAAGATAAATTGCATATTTTTTTGTTTTGTTTAATTTGTGGATTATGCCACTCTACTAGGCTACGCCTGTCCCAGAATGGCGTTATAGAACACAATTATAATATTTTTTCGAATTCGTCAGTAATATTTATTTTCATAAGGTAGTAATTATGTATCTACAAAGTATCAAGTGGAATGTTAGTGAAAGTTGAGTGAGTCATAAGTTCGAGTGTAAATATGTGTAGAATAATTGTTTAATGTAAAAAGGGTTAAAGTTTTGTTTAAGATTATTTTTTATTTTCCTTAATTAATTAATTTATTTATATAGGTATATATTTTTATTTGAAGACATATCAGTTAACATTTCAAATATGGGAACAATTTATTTTACTAACTCTATGAGAGTCAGTAGACTCGTGTATAGAGCAGGAATATTACAGGTAAAAAGTATAAATATACAATTTACATTTTAATGTTTATATGATGTGTCTAATAGGTGTTCGTATATATGTTTATTGTTTCAATTTAATTTTTTTTCTGATCGTTTGGGGGAGATTATTAAAGAATTTAATACCAAGAAAATTAAAAAGACTTTGGGTGGTGGTCAAATTAAATTTTGATATGTTAAGTGTTCTTTAGAATTATTTTAATTATTTTTTGGGTAGTTTCTAATTTTGATATAGTGGTTTTACATACCCCTCCCCATCCAATAATACCGTACTGTAGTCATGTAAAAGTTAGTGTCGGTGTTTACTCACGTAAAAACCAAATCAGCGAATGTGCGTCGCATGCAAGGTGTACACATACTAATTCGATTGTCTTTCTCAAATGAAGATAGGTCTACCCTAGCATTCAAAAATAGAGAAACGTCGTCGTTAATGGAATATAATAAAAAATAAAAAAACATTAGTCAAATGTCAATATTTCTATCACTGTGGCGAAAATATTGGCTTTAATTAAATATTTGTATTCTTTGGTTGAAGAAATTAGAAGATTTGTGTGTAACAAAATGAATTTTAGAAACATTCAAAATAATTTTAATAGGTACCTACTTACTCATTTTATATAATATTCAAAAAATCTGTACGTATAATGTATAAACATTATTTTTATTTTTTTAATAAAATAGAGGCGAACACGGAATACGTGTTGCATGAATATTCTTACTATTCTCAAATTAAGCCAAACCAAAAGCCTGTGCTATGAAAATAGGACTAACTTGCTGGTCTCCTGGAATGTCACCACTGATCATCAGATCACTAGGCGAGCTATATCTAAGACAAAACTCCAGATTGCAATGACTGGTTTGGGTTATGTTAAAAATCTGTTTGACATCTATGTCGCTTCTACATAAAATAAATTGTACAACAAATAAATAGGATTTTTTTAAGACGCCCCGACATCGTGGAGATCCGACACTATAATCCATGTATGTGTAACACAATATTGACGTATCAGTTTTGATTTTAAATGATTTTGTTCGAGCAAAAGATCTGTTAGTCTCTGGTCGGGAATTTTATAGAAGGAAATCCTATGAGCGCGGAGTTCTCTGTATGTGACAGTTGCTACGAGACAGATTGTTTTGGGACATCTAGAACCAACGGTTGAATTTTTCGCGGCGGATAAAAACTGTAAAATATAATTAAACATTTAGTCAGTTAAGGTGGTGGTGTCAACGGATTTGGAATAACTGGACGAAGAGAACGAAGATCGGACGAAGAAAGACACCAAAGTTGTCTGCAAACTGGCATCTTCATATCTAGAGAGCTTCTACTTTCATTTTTCACTGTAGGAAACCCGAACCAGAGTAACTTAATTAAATCAGAAAATTGCTCTAACAGATTTATATGCCATTATTACACAACTGTTGGGTGTTGAGCCGTCTTAAGTTTTTTAAAACAAGCGTTTATATTCTCTAATACTCCACATTCCCCTCACTCAATATAAAGCACTTATTAAACCATGTAGATTCACGTAGATACTTTCCAAGGATCTCATGTAATCGTGGAAAAGTCGTAAATGCAAATTAATTAGGAAAATAAACGAGCGTAAATAAATACGTCTCGTCTATTTTTTGGGTGTTGGGGTAATAATCAACAAATAAGGCGGATTGTCGTAAATCTACGTTTCGTTAATTTTTTAGTGTCAAGATAACTATATAGTTGTTCTGAATACGGACTGTCACGAAAAGGCAAAAGTTATGTTATTTGGACTGCTATAAACTATTTAAAATTGCATTGAGTAGAGTGATAACTTAAGCCAGCTCATACAGGTTGTAAGCCCTGGACCGTCGTACAAAAGACTTCCATACATGTTTCTCATGCAAATAGCTTCGTCTCTGTGAGACTTCTATGATTTATCTTAATTATTTAAAATAAGCTACAGAAAGTGCATATATATGCAACGAATATCTTTTAACTTTAGAGTTGATGGTATTCGTACGATGGTACGATTAGGTGAGTCCGCGAATGAATATACAGGGTTATTTGAAAAACATTAATAACCTCGCAGGACTATATTCATGCCTTGATTATGAGTCGAAAATGTTCAAGCTATTACGACCTAATATCAATAGTTAAGGAGATATGCGACATCAAAATTTGCATTTTTTTTTCAATATATCTGACTTATTTTTTGTAAAACGTTGGACTATCATTACAGTAACTTATATCGATAACCAAAAATTCATTCGTTTCAATACAAGTTAATTAAAATGATAAAAACCCTGAAAAAATTCCAATTGGAATGTTTTCCAATTGAAATTCGAAGGTTTTTATTGACTTGTATTAAAGGGAATGAATTTTTCATTTTGGATATAAGTTACTGTAATGATAGTCCAACGTTTTACAAAAAATAAGCCAGAAATATTGAAAAAAAAATGCAAACTTTGATGCCGCATACCTCCTTAACTATTGATATTAGGTCATATTAGCTTCAACAATTTTGACTCATAATCAAGGCAGGAATATAGTCCTGCGAAGTTAGTAATGTTTTTCAAATAACCCTGTATATACGTACAAGAAGAGTAAGAGATATTGAGCTCCGGCAAAGATTTACGAAGATAATGATATAGATTTAAATGTGCATAAATTATTTTATTGTGTTCAATATATTAATAAGCTAGACGACAAAACACACGTACAATTCAATGGAATATTTTGAATGCGCGTGGCAGCGCTTCGTAATTTTACTATTAATTCGGTACGTTGTTTTGGTATCAATTTATATGTATATCATTTTGACACTGAACGATACTGTCTTCAAATGACACGTGGTTAATAGGGGGAATGAAGGTAGTGTAGTGACGCATAGAGTAGCCAACAAGGCAACAGATTAACAGTGTTTGTTTTGCTGCCATACTTTAGTATCGTGAGTAAAGTAATTTAAAAAGGGCAAGTAAAATCGTCGTAATAATTTTGATCCCTTTAGACTGGCGGCGCATCTTCCGCCGCCTCTCTAAGGTCGCGGAACGCCGCTACATTTCTTTTCATACAATACGCGCTTATCAATCACACTACGCAGATAATCGGTCGACTTATTTGTAGTGTGGCGTCGGCCTTATTCTAGGAGAGCCGGCGACCCTAAGTCTCCATAAGACGCTTCAAGGTGGATTGACCGCTTAAGTCCCAATCTGTCTTCAAACAGTCTTTGTGGCTATTTACCCAACAAATAACATCTTTGTGGTCTTTCTTCTGATATTCGCAAGACGTGTCAAAGCCAGCTAAATTGAGATCTTTCTCTACAGGTATAAAAGTAGGGGCTCCATGCCGTGGGTCTCTATTTCTAGCCTCTTTCGGTCGAATAATGTTATTCCTGCTACTCTCCTAAGATAAAGGCGGTGACATAAATCTATTAATTATTATATTGATTACGTGGCAGTGAATAAAAATGGACAGAGAAAATGAGAGACTTCAATAATAATTTAAAAAAATAGAGATGCGAAAAAAAATATAAAAATAATAAAATGGTATGCGCACATAAGACAGTCATTATCGGCAGTCATCCATTGGAAGACCAAAGAATTCCTGGATAACTTAATTCTCTAAAATACTACATAGGAACGGCCTGGATGAAAGCGATACCCAGAACCGAAGAAGATACAGCTTGAGAACGAGAAGAGCCGACCGATCCCAACAGCCTACCCAGGCAATGAGTTGAGACAGTGCAAGGAAAAAGAAGAGAGATGCGAAAACGGAATACATGTCTTAGCAATATTTTTGTTACTTTATTAAGACTATATTGCTGGCCTACTGGCATGGGGTTCGAGCCATAGACTACAGGATCACTATGACAGTCATGACCACTATATCAATAAGCTACTTGAGGATACTCTCATCCAGCTGTGTATTAAAAACGGCAGATAATGACAACAGTAGTGACTTCACAGTGCATACGCAACGTTTGCTGGTGGAGTAAATAGTCCGTCTGACTGGCCGTGGTTAGAAGTGAAAATTTTATCAAATTATTGATGGACTTGGCGTTAACTTTGAATAGATTATTCATAAAGATCAAGATGTCTACATAAGTTTAATTATAATTTTATGTTTTACTGCTCAAGTTTCAGGAGCATCAGAATCTCTCATCGGCAGGTGAAATATTAAACTTTTTTAAAGATTTTTTTTACAGGGATTAGGTTATTAATTGATCGGGTACATACAAAAGGAGTCGTAGTTACAAGTATAATGGTGGTTGTAACGGTAATATTGAGAGGAGAGGAGAAGAGTTAGTGAAAATTATAGTGTTGAGCAAGTTAATATCCGAGTTAAAATTTCTAAACATTAAAAATATTTATTTAAAGGTTTAAAGGGACACGAATGAAAATAATGATTATTATCCATGATGTGGTTTGCGAATTCAGAAAAATTATTGCTCGTTAGACAACGAAGATGCTCATTAAGTCTAGTTTTGAGATTTCTAGAAGTTCGGCCGATGTATGAAGAATGTTCTCATTCACTGCAACGCAACAGGCGTGGCGATTCAACTGTCGAAAGAAAATCGTTATGAAAATCACACCACACATAGAGAATAGAATACTAAATAATCTGTAAAAAAATTAGTCTTCGGTTAAGGTTTAGAAGTATTATCGGCAGTTTAAACGCGTCACCATTAATTTCCTTCCGAAGGTGAGCTTTTGAGGCGTCCCAAAAGTGATATGCGGATCGTATCTGCGTGTGAGGGCCGCTTTAGCCCTATAATGATACAGATGAAATGAGCAACGCATGCAAAGCATAGCGGAGCTCTTTGAGCGAGTCAGCCGTAATACAGACGTCCCAGGGTTGCGGAGATATTCTCAGTTTGCACAATGTGGAAACGTAGCGCATTGATTAATTACAATGCTTGCCCTCGATGTTATAAATTGTGGAGCGTTCGTTTCTCTTGTTCCCGCACATCGCGAGGCGGCCCGCAAGGGCAGCGACGATTTGTTATACATACTTTCTCCGGATGAGTTATTAAATGACTGTAGCCCGTAATTAATTTGACGATAATCTAATAACGTGATTTATCCGTTAACTAATCGTGCATCGCGCTAAATGTTAACGGACGTACTACATCAACGCAACCTAAAAGCGTTATATTGGGGCACCCATAAATGAGTCGCTAGTGTCAATAATGGGCCGTGTGACATTTATTTTATTTTCTAATAAACAAACCACCAACAGGTGTACTCAGACGTATTCCAGTCTGATGTTTATAATTCTGAAGAATCTCACATACACATATAAAGGATATTGCTTTAAAAACTCTAATATATCATTACCAATAGTGACATCTATATTAAATTGTAGGAAGGAAAAAGCTTTCGAATGCAGGTAGTACAAATCACATACTAAACACGTTGGGCAAGTTAAACGTATATACAACATTCAAAAATTTGATAGATGTGGTACTCTATCATGGGTGCAGTTGGTGAACGTTACATTGTGTAAATTGATCACTTATGTCAGCCGTACGATAGGTCGTAAACCCTATGAACACCCAAAAAGGCTTCCATACCTACTTTTCCACATAAACATATAGCTTCGTCTCTTTGAGATATCTATGTGACAATTGGGGTATAATGTGTAGAGAGTTAATTGACATTTTGAAAAAAGCATAATTTTTTCATTATATAAACATGAGTTGATCTCGTTATATTCAAGATTTACGAACTGACTTTATGATTTTGATTAATGCGATTCATGTTTGTAATAAAAAAATACAAAAGTCAGCACATCTTTCTACAAGTACAATTATTTTTTTTGAGATAATAAAAAAAACTGTAAACGTATTTTTGGTGAAATCAGCATTAATTTTGAAGAGATTATTCACGATAATTTCAGCCTTTTTAATGCACTTTTCATGATAGAGAAATTATGAAAAGTTCAACAATCACAACAAGCCTCAACAACCGTAGAACTTGTATGGATGTGGCCGAAGCAAAAGTGGTATGCCAGGATAGAAGAGTCTGGCGTTCAATCCTCTCTGCCTACCCCTGCGGGGAAACGGCGTGATGGTTAGTTAGTTAGTTTTCAACAATCACAAATACGAAATGTATTGTAGATCTACACGTCACTAGCACTAAGGCAGTGGGCACAATATCGCCTCAAGAGTGCGCGGGAAGTCAAGCACAAAACCTGGCCGACTGCCGAAAATGTTGAATTGGAGCAGTGGTAACAACGAATTCTTTCGGAAGATTTGGGCATCACACCAACAAAAATAATTATAACGGAAAAAATATAGTAAATATTTCTCAAAACATAATATAATGTTATTTATGCAACAACGTCCATCACTAACGCTACAAGAGGCGCTGTTTACACGCTAACACAAAAGTACTATGATTTCGCGATAATTTTATTTGTCGTGAAAGTCAAATTTTAATTAGCATTTTGTAATAAACTGAATCAAAGTAGGTAGAATTTTAGCAATAAGATATAAAAATAACTAGTTAATATAATGTTGAAATTCACAAAAACACAAAAAGGGCGTAATTTTTGATGAGTTACAGCTGGTTTCTAATAAATTGATAACGGTGGCTTCAGAAGTGCGGTGAACAGTCAAAATGAATTAAAAGAGATTAGAAGTGAAGGTAGCTTTCTTTGATATTTGCAAGACAAAGTAGCGAAGACGCCATGCTTGCAACACTGTTAATTATATTAACAACACAGCCGTTGACAGTTAAGATTTCTCCATAAAACGCATTCGCGAGATGCATCGGCGTCCTGGAAATGCAGCTACGACAAAAACACTCCCATTAATTATGTAGATTGCTTCGGAAAACCTAAATTAAAATGCATAATGATAATTGCTGACGCTGTGGAGATTTATGTCAATGAGGTGGAAATTTATAATGGAAATAACCAAGAGCTAAATATAAACACATGTGAGCATCTTGTGTGTGACTGGGTGTATATTATCTTCATTGTATGGACCGCATGCCCTTTAGCGGTGCGTCTCAGCGCAGTACCTACCGATGTTCTTTAACCCAACAGCTGTCTGGTATACGGTCCTAGAAATATCATACTTGTTGTGGAATATGAACGCATATACAGGGTTATTTGGAAAACATTAATAACCTCGCAGGACTATACTCCTGCCTTGGTAGTGCGTCGAAAATATTCAAGCAACCATGATCTAATATCAATAAATATCAACAAATCTTATTTTTTGTAAAACGTTGAACTATCTATCATTACAGTAACTTATATCTATTACGAAAAATTTATTCGTTTCCATACAAGTTAAATAAAATATCGGCGGCTCTCCGCTGCGCTCTGCGGCCCTCGTAGCGCAGTGGGTATACTGGATATGATACTGGTTTCCCACACCGAGGGTTCCGGGTCCGATTCCCGGCGAGGTCACAATTTGATCTATGTGATTTACTCAAGCCTGGGTGTTTTGTGATGAATTTCGCTTCTGTAATTGGGCCTTCTGGCCTACTGAAGCGTAAAAAAATGATAAACGCATTAAAAAATAGGTAGTTCAATAAAAGCAATAGGTAGGTACTATTTTAAATAAAATAAATTATCAGTATATTGTACACATATTAATTATGCTCGGAACTAAGCATACTCCAAATCTAAATATTTCTTCAATTGAGGTATGCTTCTACAAAAAAATTCAAAATGTTATAAACTCGGTGCTCCATTTTATTGTGTAGTTAATAAACGTAGTTGTTTTTTTGAGTACTTGTAAAAAATACTTCGTTTTGTCTAGTTTGAGTTGGTATTTCATACGCAACCATTTGAAACTGTTACTAAGCCGGTGCATCAATGTCATTGGCGAATTTACGGCTATGCATAATTGTTAAAAACCTGAGTCAATTCAGGTTTAGGGTTAAACTAGTTAATTAAGAGTGTAACAAGAAGAAGGGAAGATAAGGAAATATTTGAGGTGCGCCAGTGAAAGGGTTGATGGAGAGTCCGTTGCAGAATATGGGGGCGGTAGGCGGTGCTAAGAGGGTCATATATGGTCAGTGTGATGGCGATATAATGAAGGGTCATATGAACAGAGGATGGGACACATCTTTAATTCCTACAAAACAGATTAACATGTCGTGTAGACTGCCCACTCAATAAAATAATTGGTAAACTTGGTGGTTAAGTTTATGGAATGTCAATGACAAAAGGGGCATTCTGCTCTATAATACATCAAATGTGGGGTTATAAAGCAAAGGCAGAAATATTAAAAATAAAAATGCAGCCGTCGACGATTACTAATTTATGATGAACTAGGGGTAGATATATAAAATCTAGAATTGAGTATATTTGCTTTGCTTTTTGCTTTTATATCCTACAAATATCCTAAAGACCTGTAAAATGTTTTTGATAAGAATTAATGATATATTCTTGTAATCAATCAGCTTTGCTGTTATTAATTCATTGTTAATCAAATTAAACACAAAATATCATTTGGTTTTAAATATTATATTTCTAGTAACCATTCCTTCTTTATGGTTAACTAAAATCTAAATATTACAAAATATGGGAAATTATATTTTTAGTAAATCGTTTTTGTGGGTACCTGCTCTATGAAATTCTTTAAAAATTCTTTTATTGTCTGATTTCAGTGTTTTTTTAAAATTATTTCAATTTTAGATTATTACGAATTGTAAATTACTAAAAGGGTCTAGAATAAACGGTGGAAATGACTACTTAATTCACGAAATTTCTGGAAACTCGAAACATATACTATATAAAACGGGACGACGGCATTGAGGACACAGCAGTTTTGACAAACGAAGCAAGACATTAGAAGTGAAACGACGATCCGATGCGCATTTTGTCGACCAGCAGATTAAATTTCGGTATGTCTACCGGGCGTTCGATAATTTTCTATAGCGATCAGTGATAAGAGAGCGTAATCAAGTGTTCAGAGACGTGCGAATATTCTAGTAAACGAGTACAAAGCGTCCCAGACAAGTAGAAGATTCTCGAGTGACAAGTGTGAAATGAGTATGAATTACATAATAGATACTGCTCCAGTTAAGTTCGTGTTAATTGAATTTTATACTTAATAAAAACATTAATTATTTTCATTTGTCTACCACCGCCATGAAACCATGACATTTTGGAATAAATTTATAGATGCAACCATGTACTTGAGTACGTACAAAGATTAAAATTACAAAAAAACAGTTTTTTCTTGGTATTTAAGTACTATATTATGTACGAGGGAATTTTTACACGTAGTGCACGGATGCGCATTGAATAACTGAAATCGAATTCCCGTTTCGTTATACGCGTCACTCCCTTTCTTCCCGGTAAGGGTCCTGAAGCAGTTGGCCCAAATACTAGGAAGGTTTATTTGGTTTTGTGTTGAGTGTTCGAAACAGATCTCCTTTGACTACCGTGCTGGATGAAGTGCAATAAAAAATATCTACGTGTTTTGGAGGATTAAAAAACAAGAAAAAAATATTTCACAGATTTTAAAGTTATAATTTTAAACATCTTTTACGTTAACAGAAGATAAGCTTTAATAGGTTAACGGATGAACAAATCAAAAGTTTACATAAATAACGAAAATACACTTAAACAAGTGAGAATCAGGTTTATTTAAAAAGTTGAGTACAATCAAATAATATATAACAATATTTATAAATATGGCCTATAAATTTATAGGAAACATGATTTTGGAAGGGATACATAAAATCTAGAATTCAGTACATTTAAAATTAGTAATCTTCGGTGACTGCATTCTATCTCTGGATGACTACTTTGAATCTGTCAAAAATAACATAACAATAACAAAATAACAATAACGCTCCTTTTTTACCACATATTTTGGCGGTGAAATTAAAAAAAAAAACAGAGCTATTTAGTATAGCGTCTTGTTAGCGACGGACATTGTAGAATAGAAAAATTATGAATTTTTTGCATTTTACCTCATTATTTTAAATATCTTATCATAATTTGTGCTATCTGGACGGAGAATGTTACATAGATAATCGTGTTATTATTTTGATGCAGAAAAAGCAAATATTAAAAAAAAAATCTACCTGTTTATTCCGACGTAGCATTAACGAAATCGTTTCCTAGGCAATATAAAATAACATAAAGGAAATATGATTGGCGGGCCACTAAAAATGGTGACGCATGTCGTAATTAATGGTAGACGCGCATCTACATAAAAATGAAATAAAATATATGTGTATAAAATAAACAAATCATCTTAATCAAAATAAGTGCCGTTTCGAGACTAGTCCACCAGAGAGTTCTGTACTTAGATTTCGAATAAAATTCAATTCTGTTTAAAATGCCTGATCTGTTCCACACCGCGGGAAGCAGAGAAGTATTGTAAAAATGTCCGATCCAACATAAGGTAAAAGCATACGGTGTCAGGAAAAGATAGGTCCTTTATTTTTTGGGGCGCGATTTAATTGTTTGATGCACGATATAGACAACTATTATAGGGTCCGATTTCGTCGGAAAGACCGGATCCATTGCATTCTTGCGCGTCCTGCGCCTCCGGAATGCTCTGCACACCCAAATCGAACGCGACAACATTTGTGACGTCAGCGAGCATTCACAGATTTTGTTAATACGTACTAATAGACTACGTTGGAAAACTATTATACACTTATTACTGAAAGTATTAAGAAGAAAATTTTAAAATACATTTAAATCATGTGACAATATAACTATTTGTTTTTTTAAGGGATGATTTTTTATATAAAACTGAACGACTGTCTGTTCTTTATATTATTTACCCTTTGAACAATCAAACCAAATTTTGCAGTTACTCTGAAGGACCCTGCGCAAAACATAGGCATCCTACCACTCTCCCTTCCCATAGCCCTTTCGCCTCATCTTTCCGATATGAACATTTTTTAAATAAAATGCCATCCGTTCCAAATTTTATTCAGCTTTATTCCAGGACCTTAAAGTTAATAAAGCCCCCCTCCCCCTGCCTGGACCAACTATTGCAAATATCGTTACTTTTAAGAACACGGAGTAGAGTAGCTTGTTAATCTAAAAGTTCAGACTCTCGCCTGTTGATGCCAACGACCGGTGGTTGAAGTTCCATTCCAGCAGATCAGCAAGTTTGCTGTTTTGTTTGGAGTATGGTTTATGGGTAGACATTAAAAAATATCATTATTTTTGATAAAAATATAAATATGAACACGGAATACGTGTCGCATAATATTTAAAAAAATTCGCTAAATGCTTGTTCTATAAGAATGTGACTAACAAGCTGGTTGACTGGAATGAGGTTCGAACCACCATCCACTGGATCGCTAGGCGAGAGTTATAACCACTACTCTAACAAGCTTGTATTGGTACGAAGTGTACCACAGAAAAAAACCATCCATAGAAAAAATATTAGGTTACTACCGGGATATGATTCCAAAAGTATTTCATTGCTAGAAATAGATCTACGTATCATTTACTGAAGTCTACGTAAGTCTCAAATTTTTCGTGATCTTACATGGTTTTAACAGTGAAATTTATCGCGATTCTTTGATATCAATGGAAAGAATCTCAAATCCTATCCCAGAGGAAACAAAATATTTTATCGATACACAGATTTTTACTGCATATCTTTTATTTTGGGGAAAATTAACAGCAAATCAACATCTTAACAAATATAAAATAATGCTTTTAAAATTATGACAATTACAAATTTTCCACTGAAAATAGTAATTTAATTTAACAGCGAGTGGAGAGTTCTAATTATTATAATTATTTTTTAAAATATCATTATGTCATCGTATATTCTAAAATTGCATTTCTAAAATAAAATATGTGTTTTCACTAAACAATTAAAATAATTTTCAAAGGAATCGAAAAATTCAACAAATTTTAACGTCTATCTTTAATTTACAAAAGAGTAAGGATTCAAAGGGTTTTAATTCTAAACAAATGCAAATGAAAAAAAACGTGAAATGGTATTTCTGAAGAATATAAACACAAGGAGAATATTAAATAGAAATATTTTAAAATGAATAATATTGCAAGTGTTTAAAGAAGGTCAATATTATCTCTGTAAATCAAGTTAGACATAAGTTACCTTTCGGATGTGAGGAATTTCTATGGACTAATGATGGAAGGTTGGCACTCTGACATTAGCTCGGGACGTACTTACGTCCTACAAACTATCTTCAAAGCGGAATGTTTGGTTCAGCGGAGAAATAATGGAAAATATTCATATGTTTGTAGTTATCTTTATTTCATCACAAATTTCGTGAGAACACATCTTAAAGTGTGTCACCACCATGACATTTAAAAAAAAAAAGTTTTTATCTTCCTTATTTTATAATTTCTAAGAAAATTAAGAGTCAGCACTCGATCAAAAATTCCAAAAATTAGAAGTTATAGTAATTTGAACCTAGCGTGGTAGGTGAATTTCGAAAAGGCATGATGACAGCTTTAGAAACAACCTTCTATAATGTAGATACACGTTTACTATTACCGAAAATAACATTATTTCAGAAATAATTGTATTTTCATCTACTTATGTATTTTTAATTTCGCGCAAAAACGCCCGCAGACCTCATGACGTCAGGCCTAAGTAAATATTGCATTGCGTCTATGACAACAGATCAAGAGACACGATGATGGTTACTTAGGCGTGATGTCATTCGCTCCGATCTGTGTTTTACTTAAAATGTCCGACTGCAGAATTTCATATTTTTATTTTATTGAAAATATTATTATCAATGTGTATATTACAACACTTAGTTTTTCTTTTTTTTATTAAAAAATAACGCTTGATTTTGAGAGTTCAATATTTTTGTTATCCAAAAACATCGTTTCGGCAGATTATGCCATTATCGACTGATTAACATATAAATTTATTGTAAAGAACTCCATTTTTAATTTTTAAAAATTAAAAAGTCAATACACGATTTTGAGAGTTCAATATTTTTGTTTTGCAGATTTTTCCATTATCAACTGATAAACATAGAAATATTAGTGAGTTTATTTACAAAATTATTTGGTGAAATTATGGGAAATTACACGAATAATAATGCAATCAACGCAGTTAATGGTAAACAATTATACCATCTGAATAGGTAATAAAATGTTTACTGTAAGTTTAGAGTTAATATTTAATTACCTATTCATATGGTTAAATTGTTAAATCATTAACTGCACTGATTGTATTCACGTAATTTCTCATAATTTCACAAAATAATTTTGTACATAAACTCACTAAAATTTCTGTTTATCGGTTGATAATGGAAAAATCAGCAAAACAAAAATATTGAACTCTCAAAATCGTGTTTGATTTTGTTGATTTTTTGTTTTAATTTTTGTTTTTTGATTGATTGATTTTTTTATTTTTAATTTTTAATTTTTTGTTAATTGTAAAGCACTCCATTTTTAATTTAAAAAAATAAAAAACGGAATTCTTTACAATATAAAACGTCCGCGTACAAAAAGTTAAAATGACTTAGTTCGTCTGTTATACATATAATTCCGCAAGTAGAAAAAAGTGTGAAAGTTTAAATAACCTGCTTTTAACGAGTGAAAAATTCCAATATGTAATTTATTCGCGCAATTATTACTAAGCTTAGCGTGTGCTATGTGTGTTATGACGGGATACGGTTATAGACGGTTTGGGAGCACCGCCGGAGCAGGGCCGGGCACGTCCGAGTTACTCCGGGTCTTCGGCCCCGGGACCCTCTTCCTTTTGTGTTCCGGCCCCCGGCGGCCGCTCCAAATAATTATTTATCGACACCCCGCGATGTACTGGAAGATGATTAATGGATGTAAATTGGGTGACGATAGAAGTGAGCTGAGAAGATATACTGTGAGAATTTGGGAGAAAAGCAAACTGAAACATATGGTCACCTCAACATATTTTACTTACAATATATGATACAAAATGTGTATTTTTATTTTATTTTTTACTTATCTATACTAATATTAGGTCCTTACATATGAAATTGGCGTTTAGTATGGGAGGAACATAAAGCCGATTTTTTTTATTATAATATATTTATTTAATCAAAGTATGTACCATTGCTATATATGCACTTTTGCCATCTCATAGGTAGTTCATCGATCCCTTTACTAAAAAAACCATTCGGACGGGAATCAATAAAATCTTTGAAGGCGGTTGGGACTGCCACATCGGAGTTGAATTTTTTCCTTTGCAAGAAGTTATCCAAATTTCGAAAAAAATGGTAATCTGTTGGGGCAAGGTCCGGAGAGTACGGTGGATATCTTAGACATTCCAATTGAAGCTCCTCTAATTTGGTAGCCATCTGTTGTGCAGTGTGTGGTCTAGCGTTATCATGAAGCAGCAGTGGCCTAGAGCGATTAACCAGCCTCGGTTGTTTAGCAGCTAGCTTTTCCATCATGGTTTGCAGTTGCTGACAATAGACATCTGCCGTAATCGTCTGGCTAGATTTAAGAAAACTGTAGTGAACGACACCAGCACTAGTCCACCAAACGCTCACAAGTAACTTTTTTGGAGTCAATTTTCGCTTGGGGCATGGTTTGGCTGGTTCGGCAGGCAGATAATCGGAAGCGCTCATCGCTCATTGCGATGAGCGCTTCCGATTATCGTACAGGATCCACTTTTCATCACAGGTAATGATTCGATTTAAAATCCCTTCATTATTGTGCCGGTTGAGTAATGCAACGCAGCAGTCAACGCGCGTTTGTTGATTTGCTTCACTCAATTCGTGAGGTACCCACCTTTCAAGCTTTTTCACCTTACCAATTTGCTTCAAGTGGATTAAAACAGTTTTATCACTAACACCGCAGCCTGCAGCTAACTCGGATGTGGTTTGTGATGGATCCGCTTCCACAATAGCCTTCAATTCTTCATTATCAACTTTGGTCTCCGGCCGTCCACGGGGCTTGTTCTGCAGGTCGAAATTTCCAGAACGAAAACGTTGGAACCAAAAATGCACTGTGTTTTCTTTTGCGGCACCGTCACCATACACATCATTAATCCTTCGAGCCGTTTCTGCAGCACTGGTGCCACGGTGGAACTCGTTCTCGTAAATAACGCGATATTTCAAGTTTTTCATTTTGTAAACTGAGTGACGCAAAGAAAAAAACAATTGAGGAAAAAACAAATGAATTATAATTTTCAAAACACAAATACATGAGTAAATAGCTGTATAAATTTGGATTTGGAATTCCTAACCAAAGAGAAGATATTTGAGATCAAATTTGCCAGTACGGCAAAACGCCAATTTCATATGTAAGGACCTAATATATAAAGAAGTAAAGTTTGTAAGTTTAGTCGTAGGAGGTAATCTCTGAAACTTCTCATCCGATTTTAAAAATTCTTTCACCAATATTTAGAATGGACTTTCAGGGTGGATATGGGCTATTATTATCCCGTGAAAGTAAAAGGGCTTTTTGTGGTGACTTATTTTATAACTAAAATCGACGAAAAAATGGTCGAGCGATGCGTTTTTTATGAACGCTACCTTAACGTTAATATTTTCTATAGAGAAGTTGCAGAACTCAAAATCTTCTAAAAAAAATCCCTAGCGATACACTCGTACATATATATGTTAAGGTTAATACACAAATTAATAAAATATGACTAAGAGTTACTAAAATCTACGCGTGCGAAGCCACGCGGGCATAGCTAGTTTGATAATACATAATTTTATATAAGTTATTTAATTTAAATGATTATTTGCACAAATTGATAAGCATAAATTTGAAGCAGATTTTTCTTGCAAGATTTAAATAATTTTATTTGACTTATTAAAGCAAATATATTTTAAGGCTACGTTTAATAAGTGAGTAAACTTGAAAAAAATTGCAAATTTTGAAGTCGCTTATCTCAATATTATTTCTAAAGGCAGTATTTTATACATACAGTGCTACACATCTGTGAGAACAACTTTAATTGAGAGATTTGTCATACGTTAAAAAAATATAAAATAAACAGTAGGTAGGATGTCCGATTGTAGAAGAGAGAATAGTATCCGGTAACTCTACAATGATGCTGAGTCGTGGCCAAATCATATATATCTCGAAGCAAATTTAAATCTCAATATTGTTAACATCCGGTATCCAACCGATACTTGACCTTGATTCTTATCTTATTTATTAATATTACCGATTGTTTGACAGTGCATTACATAGGACGAACAGCTGTCACACATTTTACTTCGAATCACAAATCTTAATTTTACAAAATAACAAAAGGCCGAAGAGAAAAGATAATAGAAACCGATACAACTATTTGACAATGCCGTGAATGCGACACAAAAGAGAAATTTGATATGGAGAGGTATTATTAAAAAGATAACATATACCCAGGGGAACATGATAAATCAATCTCGCAATACTTCTCATTTAACAATGTTGAAATGTGATAGTGGAACACTGGACGCCAACACGAGGAAACTCAACAATGTATTACACACAGTAATAACATGTCATTAGGTTTTCACTTTTAATCCGTCCGATAATTAAGATCACGTCGATAGAAAACAGCTGGCAGCCTTGAGTATCAACAATAGGATATGAATCAATCCGATATTATTATCGTTTCAAAATAAGTATATGACAAAGGTACTACAACAATTAGATGTTATATTTAAAGTAGGCGTTAATCAGCTGTGTGTAGGTTTAATTTCATAGCTTAGGGATCTACTTCAGATGATAGATGTTATGTGGATATCGTTGAGAAGCTGTATCGACGACTAAAGAGAAAAAACGTAAAAAATAAGAGAATTGATTGGCGGATTTATGATTTTTCAGAGCAGAAGTAATGTCCAAGGTCCATTTCCTTTTTTTTCTTTCAATTTCCTTTCCATTCATATCTGATTTGAACATCTATGACCTATACTTTTGTAACTCGAGTATAAAAGATTTTACATACACTCTTAAAAATGTAAAAATATAAATTAAAAATTATTCACATACTTAGAATTACAAAAAAAATATCGTCAACCGTTGAAATGTGAAACCCGCCGATTTTTTTTAGATGCACCTTTGCTGATCCTATAGAGGTTATATATATTTATCAGGGGCGTGCAGTGAGAACAAGAAGCATGACTTTTATTTAAACATATAAATGGAAAAAAAAAGAAATGAAATATTTTGTGCAGAATATTATGAAATGAAGACATCATGGCAAGAAGTTGTTAACTAACATTTTTGTCAAAAATGAGTTAATAAGCGCTCTAAACTATTGCAAGCTCTTTCCATTGGAAATAAATTCAGAACTTGAAAATAATGAGAACATGTTCAAATCATAGGGATGAACATGTTAACTACACTTTTTCATAAAAATCAAATCAGTTATTAATGGGAAGAACATGTTATCTTCAACAATAACATGTTCATGCCATCATTCTGAAATTAACACGCCTTTTAATTTGATTGGAATATTTATGGTTGATATAAATTTTACTCTGGCAGTACTGTCATATATTTGTTTTTATTTGAAGACTATTATAATATTTACTTATATATTATTTTTCAATAATTTCAAATGGCACATACCATGTTTTTTATTATTAATTAACATGCCAGGTATTTTGTAATTTTGGATAATGAAATGGATAATGGATGGTAAAAACGGATAGCATTTGAAGGGTTGTTTGATGTTCGTGTTTTACTAATTTTAAAAAGGTGTTATTCTATTAAAAATGAGTTCCAGAGGCGAAAAAATGGTTCTTAACTACATTTTTTTAGGGAAAATTAGTATATTTGTATATTTTGTACATAAATGCGTTTTTTACTTTGTAGATACTTTTTTGATATTTTGGTGACATAAATCAATAAACAAATAATCTTGAATTACCAATGAAATATATTTTTCAAAGGCGAAATGCAAATGTCTAATTATCTCAAAATGACTTGAATGTTAGTTAACAACTTCTTGCCATGGGGTCTTCAAATATTAAAATCTGAATAATGCGTTAATTACTGTGATGGGAATATTACGAGTTATAACTCTTATTCCGGTTTCTTCTCAAAATATATGCTTAGGAAAAAGTCATGCTTATTTTCTCACTGCACGCCCGTGATATTTATTATATATATTTTAATTGTTGCATAAATAATAATAGTAAATATAACGTGTCATTCATATAAAGGTTAGGAAGAATTTTGTTTGGAGTGTGCTGTTGTATGGCAGCGAAACATGGACCATCTGCCAGACATGTCCGTGAGGCTAGCGGCATTCAAGATGTGGTGCTACAGGCGCATGGCGAGGATCCGTTGGTCAGAACATATCTGAAACGAACAGGGTGAGCGAAAAGGGGCGGCTCCTGGACAGGATCGCCCAACAACGAGCGAATTGTATAGGCCACAGAATAAGGCACCCAGGCCTGCTTTTTACCATCATCGAGGGAAATATTGAAGGCAATAACTGTAGAGGCCGCCCGAGATCAAGCTACACAGACGAGGTTATCGGAGATATGCGCTGTAGCACTTGCCAAGAAATAAAGAAGCTGGCAGGTGACAGAGAAGTAGAAAGATCGAGTGCTTGGTACAGATCAATTCTAGGATTGTGACCCAAAAAAAACGAAAAATTACGGAAAAAATCAAACGATATTCTTCTTCTTCTTTTACCTTCCAATTTTATTTGCATTGCACTCAATGCACTTCTACAACAAGATACAAGATATGCATTAACATGTACATCAGTTTTTGTAATTAAAATCGATAAAGTGCACCGTAATTATTAGATATGTGATGTAAACATGTCTTTGAGGACGATTTGTGTAGCACCAGGGCCGTCAGGTTTCTTAGCAGATGTCACAGGTAGTCGTTCATATAGCCTCTGTCCACGAGCTGTGGAATGCAAGTCAAAGCAATAGTAGTGTGCAATATATATTGCAGATGTCATATTCATATGTATTCGTAAATGTTGTACAATAGCGTATAAGTAGATCCGCTCGTACTTTCGTAAAATAGCTTTTCGCCATCTTCTTTAAAAAATCCGTCAAAAGATGCTTTCAGAATTTGTACCTAAGCTTCACGAAGGAAGAGCACCTCATCAAAGAAGTGTCTAAGCTAAGCAAAACATGTTTGGGGGTTTTTGGTTGAGGATGGTGTATGCTGTAATTGGAGAAGCTGCTTTTAGGGTCACCACCCGTCCTGTGACGGGAAATCTCCAAAGTCGTAGAATGCTTGATGATTTTATTCTCTCGATAAAACAGTTAAAAGTTATACATAAGTACGATTATAAAGACAATGATAGATCCTCGAAGGACTAGAGCCTCCAGTCTACGCCGGGGGTCGATGGAAGACTGACATACCTTATATGGCGTTGGCTGCTTTATATATGTTTGGCGAACAAAGAACTTTCTTGAAGTCTCGCTGTGTGTGTGGATTTAATGATTCGTCGGAATTGCTGACGGTGCAACGACCTGTATAGACGGCTCGTGTTCCCTGCTTGTCCCTCGATTTGCTTACGCGACATTCTTACCACGTATGTGTGTGTGGCCTAGATTGGTGGTTTATGTATTGTGGTATCACATGGATCTAGAAGATGTTTTTTCCTCCTTTATCTCAGAAACACCTCAGTGGGATGTTGCTGCCTTTGATTTATACTCTTTGAATGAGAACTCTAGAATCACGATGACAACCTCTTCGATGTTAATACTTGTAGTTTTAGTAATTCTTTCGTGTTAAAGTATATTGGAGGATGTTGGATAGAGACGTATCCACTGGGCCACCGCGCGGCCCGCGAGCAGCACGCGGCCCCTCCCACGGCTGATGTGTCCACAGATTACCATCGGCTCCGATAGCATCGTCAGCGCCGCGGCCCTCGGGGGCTGCGCAATATGGCGAGGGATGGTCCGATGCCATTAATCCGGTCCGTACGCGTTCCGGATGAAACTCTGTATTAATATTTCCCCGAGAAATGAAGACATTCAAAATTTATTACGCCGTTTTGTACTTTTGACGTGATCGTAGATGAAAATAAGAGCGGTTCAAAAACAGTGGTGCCCGAGACTAGACTGCAATTGTAAATTTTACGATTTGATAAATGCGATACTGAAAATTTTATCATTTATTGAATTGGATGAGACCTTTCAAGATAAGTGACAGCAGCTGGAAAACTAGCAGCTTGCAACAAGTTATCAAGTGGTATCAATTAACAAGTAGCTTTTTCTTAAATTATACACGTACTAATTTGTTTATATATATTGTTCATTTCTATTGTTCCTTTATGTGATATTGTTTAATTTACATTGTTCATTCATGTTCGGTATATAAAAATTCTTGCAACTTTCGTGTACTGTAAAATCCCACTAGGACGTTGATTAATAAATAAAAATAAATGAAAAAATATATCAGTCTTAGTAAATCAACGCTAAATGGAAATCGATCACTGATATGTGATTCATTGAGAGAGATCTGATTGGTATAAACCTAAGCGATAGAATATGGAATGATGAAATTAGGCGCAGAACTAGAGTAGTGGATATCACGGATTATGTAGCAAAGTTAAAATGGCAATTGTCAGGGCATGTTGCAAGGCCACATGCCACACGATGGACTCCTAAAAATTTGATGACTTTGGGAAAATAGAAGAGGCGTCAAAAGCGATGGGCCGACGATATAGCCGTTATGGGGGATAGAAATGGCTACGAGAAGCAAACAACAGAGAAGAAAGCTGCCTATATTCAGCAGTGGAAGGATGAAGGTTAAAGAAGAAGTAGAAGATATGATTAAATGGCTAGAGATCAAATAAACATAAAAAATTAAAACACATCAAAAAACCAAGACATCGCACACATTTAGTATGTTTTGTAATTATTATTTCAAGATATAAAAAAAAATTACATATTCCAAAATCCACGAAAAAAGACAGTCTTCTTTAACTCAGGCAAAAGTATGGCAGATTAGGTAGGATAAATTATCAGAGGTGACCTTAATGCATCCCATACAAAAAAAATCTAATACATATTTTACTTTAATATAATCTCATTGCTTGTTTGTTACTTGTCCACCTAGCGTAGTAGTATTTGATCGTCCACCTAGCGTAATAATTTCGTAAAATCAACATATTCAATAAATCATTAAAAAAATTAAGAAAATAAGGGATGTAAGGGAACAGCGCGTGTGAAGTGGGCGAGGAAAGAGTGGTATGTTGGGGCAGACAGAAGCGGGACCCATCACAAACCGAGGGCCGTTCTATGGACATTAGCTCCCATATTGGTCCTACAATTTCGCCATCCAAGCTAGGGCATTCCATCCCGTTTGCACAATCCACGGGCGGGAAACTGCGTGATGGTTAGTTACTGAAATGCATAAAGTACTACACACGCGATCGCAAGCGTGGGCAATACGATTTCATTGTACAATAATACTAATAAATAGTATTCAAAGCCTGAAGCAAAAGGGAATGATGGGAATACACATTGTAAAAGTCAACAATATTGAAAAAAAAATTGAAAAAAGTATTCCATTCTTATAATCATAACAATCAACGGTTCGTCATTCGACTTCATTGAGGAGAAATATTTTTATTCGTGTTACTGCTAATGCCAGTTGCATAGACAGACCTAAAAGAAGTCCACATATAAATCACAAAAAATTTTTTTTTTCGAAAAATATTTTTTTGACGGATGTGCTGGGTATTTAATATTTTAAATAAGCAACCAAGCGTTTACGGTAATATTGAACTAATTTGTAATTACTGTTTTGCTATCTCAAATATTTTTGAACAGTGTTTGAATCGTTTAATAGATGATTTAATAATTACTTTTTTACTATTTACCCGTTATCTGTCTACTCGTTAGCAGTAATAATATTTTGACCGGTTACACGGTAATCGTTATTAGAGATTATTACAAACAAATCTCAAATAAGGTACTTTGTGTAACCGGTTGAAATAACGATTTGACCATCACTACTCGTTACAATTTGATGAATTTCGATTTAAATATATATGCCACTTCAGAAAGGAAATATATTTATATTAGATTTTGAAACAGTACCTATATATTTATTTAAAAAGTATATATGATAAGTCAACCTAACCTAAATAGATGGATAACTGAAATCAAGTGTGTATTAACAGTGAATTATCCGTATTAGAACGAGAACAAAAGGTAACAGTGTTAAATGAGTTAGTCAATTTGGCGGGCAGATAACAGGAAAGGTCTATTTTTGTACTGTGTAATTGTTAA
Organism: Agrypnia vestita; assembly: GCA_016648135.1. Taxonomy (NCBI): domain Eukaryota; kingdom Metazoa; phylum Arthropoda; class Insecta; order Trichoptera; family Phryganeidae; genus Agrypnia; species Agrypnia vestita. Next base: position 27,206 of record JADDOH010009777.1, read on the forward strand.
ACTACATTCTAATAAAAACGAAATAGCTATTCATTTACACGCCATGTAAATATTTTGAAGTAAATAAAAGAAAACCTGACAGGGCACAGCGCATCAAGCGAGTATGGGATTTTTCTAGAAAATGCATTGTAATCCGATTAGTGATACAAGATGGCCGATAATGCGTGACGGGCTGCCAGGCCGACAGCGCGAATTAAGATATTCTCCACATAATGATACGACAGCATCCACAAACAGCCGTGAAGCGTCAACGCGAACGGTGGGCCGGCTGGGAAGCGGTCGGCCATCTTTTCATCTGCAGCGCTGCTTCCCATATGAGGCGGGAGGTGGTGAATGGGATGCTAATGTGAGGTAAATTATGTGACACGACACCATTGTCAAGAATTTTGGAAATTATCAACAGCTGTTTGATGGCTATTTTCCCAAGAGAACCGATATTTGAGTATTGACGAGTCTGATATTCTTTCACGAGGTCAATACAAATTAATTAAATTTTAGATTTTTAAGTTTTAGACTTATAGTGGCGTATTAACTGTAACTGGACATATGGCTCGACAGGAGAATACTAGATGGACACCCAGAATCCTACAGTGGAGGCCCTGGACGAAAAATAGAAACGTCGGAAGACCTCCCAAAAGGTGGTCTAATGACATAGTCCAACAAGCAGGAAGAACCTGGATACGAAGGGGGAGAAACAGAGATTAGTAGAAGAAAATGGAAGAGGCCTATAGGCCTATATCCAGCAGTGGAGGGAAAAAGGCTAAGGAAGAAGAAAGAAGAAGATAGTAAAATAAAATAATAGTAAGTAGATTTAAGAGTTAGAAATCAAAAACTCCCTCAACGCTAAATCTAATATAATTATTAACCGAATGAATTAAACGAAAAATCCATTATTTATTTTATATATACCATTACCTATATAAAAGCTTTCAAAATGTGCATTCTATGATAACAGGGTTGAAAGTTTTTTCGCCTCGTTATTTAAATAGTACTGCACGCATTAAAAGTACTTTTGCAAGTCAACATGACACAATATTATAGTTTTTTTTTCCATATTTGTTATAACAATCACATGTTAAAAGGGAAATTTTCATTTTAAGACAATAATGTAAAGTCACACAAATGTGATTTTTTGGTACGTAGTTGAATTAACAATGTATAAAAATATGACAATTTTAACTAAAAAAAGTTTTTTTTCTGGAAAGGTGGTAAGTTTGGCACTCGGGGTGCGATATTCGCCACTTCAATGTCTCCTTGTCAAACTCTACCCATCACCCTCGCCACAAATATAAAATTCTTTTTCTCATACATTTTGTATGGAATGGCTTTTTTGATGATATCTCGAGAACTGATTGTCTGATTTCGTTGATTTTTTTTTATTTAGGATAAATTGTTGAAGTCTCACAGAGACGAAGCTATTTATGTATGAGAAAAGTGGGTGGAAGTCTCTAATACGATGGCTCGGGGCTTACAACCGGTGTGAGCTGGCTTAAGTGATCACTCCACACAATGCAACGTTCACCAATTTCATCGTAAGAACATCCACTACCGTCTCCATTTTTATTTTGTATGTTTATAGATTGTGTTAATGTATTGAAATATTACTTTCTGTATTGAAATATTTTGGTGGTTTATGTATATTTTTCAAATAATAAAGAAGTGAACTAACGGGACAATGAGGGCAAAATTTTGGATGGCAGCCGTGCGGCCCAATTCTGCTTTGCAGTGCTGGGTTGCACGGTTGCCTTTAGCATTAAAAAATGCCAACCTGGCGGCGAATGAGTAGGACCGATATAGGAGCTTTTGCTTATAAAACGGTCCTGGGTAAGCGGTGGGTCTGCCCTCATTACCGTCTCCATACAAGGTACAATATCTATTCAGTTAAGTCGAAGGGGTCCAGCTTGACCTTTACTATTTTGTACAAAAATATTATATAACTCAAGTTATTCAATTATTTTTATTATGGTACATTAAAAAAGTTCACTAAATTTAAAAAAAAATCGTTTGTTCAACGGATATGTATAGAGTTAAGATGTTCATAGATTATATCGTTGACATAAAAAAATCATTAAAAAAATAATTTTATCAAAAAAATTCTTTACTAACACAAAAACAACACGAGTAATATAATTAATATTCTAAGAACGTACAATTTCATAAAACGAGCGCCACGATGAGTGATCATAAATCGTTTTACACCCGTGTCCGAATCTGAATATATAACAATATACAAGACGCAACAACATCAAAGTATTGAAAAAAATTAATCATTGGACAAAAAGTGAAGTGCTTCGGTAATACAAGTAAACGCTTCGCAGTCGGCCGCGGGCTGTTTTTACGTAGATTTACGTCAAAAGCCCGTTTCCGTGAAAAGGCAACGTGAATTAACCCTGAATGACGAGCAATTAGTCCGTGAAAGCCCGTTTCGGAACTGGAGAGAAAACACGACCGTCAGAGAAGTAATTTTAAGATTTTTACCGAGAACGTGGCGTATTGGAGGCTGCGATTCTGACATTAGACAGGGTCATCAAAATTAAGTGTGCAGGCTTCAATTGCCTACATCAATTAATTATGATTGAAACTGAAATATGCCATTAAACAGCTTGTTTTAATATTAAACATGCTACATTTAAAAAAGTACGTCTATGAACTTATATATAGAACAGAATCACCAAATAATTTTTAGCCAATCATCTATGCTTATAGCTTTCCCTACCTCAACCCAAATTCTACTCTCCTTTCCCCTTTTCCACGCATTCCTACTCATATATCATTTTCTTTATTATATCTGTATATTTTTATCGATTGTTGCGCGGTATGATCGATAATCCTGAAATTATGCAGAGCATTGGTTTGTATATTCCTGATAATTACACTAGACATCGTCAGCATAGATTGTTTCACATTCCAATATACAGGACCAACCTGCCGATGGTTATGCCTGTTGGAAGAGCCACAGCTATGCTGAACAAAATCGCTTTGGGCATTGATATATTCCATGTGTCTGAGGGGGTTTTCCGAAGCGGGATTCTCCTACACCTTTGACCAGATTTTATGTTATTTTTAATTTATTAAATATTTTCATTTTTGATATATACTTCCTAATATGTATGCCTTAAACATTTTGTTTGTCATGTACATATTATCATGAAATAAATTGAATTAAAATTGAATTGAATTGAATTGAATTGAATCTGGTTCGGTAAAGTTGACGCCTTTTAAAAAGTGAAATTTATTTATTCTTTTATACTTCATTTTCTTTTATAAGGTCTGTCGATCTGCGGTTCAGAAAACTACGCCTCTTGGGATGACCAGTATCCCACAATCCTGGCTACGTGATCCCTCCAAAATCTCCTTTTGAATCTACTTCATCGTTCTACGCCCTCTATTTTGCAAGTTATTCCTATGTCTACATTTCGTACACGATCACGTAGAGTTTCTCCAATAATGGATATCAGCACTTTCATTTCAGATGTTCTGAGGAGTCCTTTGGTGCGAACAGTGTCAGCCCGCGTCTCTACAGCATACGTCACGATATTTCATACGCATGTCTTGTGTATCTTGACCTTGCTCTTAATACGCATACTTTTGTTCTTTCAGACCAAATTCTTGAAATACTCTGAATCACCCTTATTTAAGAATGATTTTAAAATAAAATAACAAAACTTTGTGTGTTGAAAATTAGGGTTAATAAGATACACTCGTTTGTCTTAGGACGAAAAAACTACTCGAGGTTCTATTAATGTTGATAATAAATTTTAATGTATAAACAACACAATACAAATAATCGTTTATAGTATTTATGTTTTGCACAGAATATAAAACTGCTAACAATATACATACATACAAAATATGAACTAGACATTTAAATCCAGAAATAAATTCTAGTTTCGAATTTTTTTTATACATTTGGAAAATATACATACAAAACAAAATGATCACATATTCAGCTAATTCACTTTTAAGGACATTGACATTTCACTCCAATATGATGTATCAGTTATCGGTTCTTTTTAAAAAAAGTCTTACAAAAAAGAAGGGTTAAAAAAGATGCAAAGCCGGGATTTTAGTTATTTTTTAAACGTTTCAAAAGGCCTAGAGGACCAATAACTGAAGCCGTTACATCACAAAAACACCCAAGCTTGAGTAAATTACATAAGCAATAAGAACATATGTCTCGTACATAAATGAAGAAAAAGAAAAACTAACGATTAAAGAGTACTACGCGTAGCTGAATTACAACATTCATTCTGAAATCACAATACGATTAATGGGAGGCCATTACTTTATTATTGATTAATAACAGTTAATAACGGGCTCAACGTTGATTTAGGTTATAGAAATTCTAGAACAGTGTTGACACAGAACCAAGGGAACAACAAGCCAAATTGGAAGCAATGTTTCACTGAATTGTTTTTACTCGTTCTCAGATTCTGAATGCTTGTTTGCGTCAGAACATAATGATATATTAATATAAATAATGAAATAAGATATGAAATATAATAAAACATGTTTACAAATTAAAAATTGCTATCAATATAACATGTTGTTACTACTAGTGAAAACCTATAGTTAGCTTTTAAGTATTCATTCTTTGTAATTATTTGATTATTGTTAGTTGTTGTTTTTTTTTGTATTTATGTGCCTAATTATTGTTAGCTGTTGGTTCCCGTTGTATTAATTTAATTATTGTTAGCTGTTGGTTTTCCAAAGAAATAAATTAAAATTGCCTTAGTATCCTCGTACGTGTATCAATATTTTAAGAAAAATGATCCTTAGGGTTTTTGGGATTTGTATTAAAGGTTAAGATTAACATAGCCACATCATATTTCATTGAATATATTATAGACGTATGGAAATTTTCTGTATTCTTCAACACAGCCATTTTTAATTAAGATAAATTGTAGAAGTTTCATAGAGACGGACCTGTTTATATGAGAAACGTGTACAGAAGTGTTTTTTATAGGATGGCCCAGAACTTACGACTAGTATGTGCTGGTTTAAGTAATCACTCTACACAATGGAACGTTCACCGATTTCATCGAAGAACACCCATATTTCATCAACATTTTATAAATTGTATTTATGTTCCAAATCCGGAAACCTTACATATGTTAGAGACATCTGTAGTCTTTCTCATGAATTAGTAAGTAATCATAAATTTCGCAGCTGGTAATGATAATTTTTTTTAAAGTGGAGTATTAAGCAATATTATTTTTATTAAATCGCGTCATGGCCAACGTCTCCGGAATAAAAATTGAGAAAAATTCTATAAGAATATTCCCTATTAATCCAAATAACAGTGTTAACAAATAAAAAAAATCTTACAATGAAATGAAATTGACATATTTAAGAAAAAAAGACGGGAATGAAAATGTTTTCACGTAAAATAAAGCTTCTGAAATGTGTAAAAGGTTCGTTAATATTTTTTTATATTGATACAATTTGATGTATAAAAATGCTTACTTTAGGCTGAGCAAACGTAATCATTTTTATATAAAATTTGACAACAGATTTCTTAGAACATTTCGTGCTATGAAACCGTGAAATATTTTGACGATCCTACACTATGCATTTTAAAGTAATGTTTGAAAATAAAAGCAACACGTGAAATAAATCAATTTAAATGTAAGCCGAAAAAGTGCATTCATAACACGACATAAAAAGTACGGTCAATTTTATATTCTTCGAACATCCGATGGCAATGATTTAAACCGCCGAAGTCGCGCATGATAAAATAAAAAAAATGATTGATATCGGCGCGGATGATTACAGGGAGCGGCCAATAAGAGAAGACGTGATAAAGATTATAATTATTACGCGTTTAATAAACATATTATTCCTGCCGGGAGCGTGCCACTCTTGACGCAGTGTAGCATGAAAGTGACAACGTGCTATTAGTCGGGACGGAGAGAAAGAAGAATTTTACGCACGCGACTGAACTAAAGGACAGAATTGATTTAATAAGACAAAATGTCTTTTGTTGAGGCTGGACATTCACTGCAAATCCATATTTCGGCGTTTTTGTTCGAATATGTATGGGTTAAAAATTATTTTATATCAGAATGTGTGTGCTAGACGTATATATATATTTTTAATTGAAATTCAAAAAATGAAATATGTCAAAAAATGACGCATTTTTGAAATCACTTTTTTTAAACTGCGTCATTTGTTGACATATTTCATGCTTTGAAATTTTTATATTTAAATGGTAATTGACATTTTTAATTAAAAAAATATATTTTTAAATAGTGTTTGAAGACCTGAAGAGCGTGTGTAAAAAATATATTGTTTAAAATCATCTCTTTATACCAAGTGTTTTAGAACCATCAAAAAATGTAAAAATTTGTTGCAAATTTAAAAATTTACAACTTTCTGAATATTGAACATTTCTTAATTATTTAAGTACAGATTTATCATCATAAAACATATTCTGCGCACAAATAAATATTCAGAATCTATTGATTTTTTTCAGACACTGAAAACGAATGTTTTGGCCGCGGCCTGTTGATAAATGGTTATATTTTTTTAATTATTGTAAATAATGTTCAGTTAATTATATTTAAATAAGAACAAAGGTTTTTTTTATAAAATTAGAACGAGGGGATCAAAAAAATGTGTAATACGCTATTTATTTAATTTTATTAAGACTCTTACTAATCCATTTAAGGACCTCTTTTTTATAGGCATTTATATATTTATATTTAATTCAAATATTTAATAATTTACATCACAATTAAATTTTTTTGCAAAATAAAAACATACTAATCTATGAGACCTGCTTAAAAGTAGTTTTTTTGTAACAAGGTAAAATAACAAAGTAATATATGTTTATATGCATAACGTAAAAGGAAACAGATAAATTAATAATTATAATAAATGAACAAAAACAAGATAAAAACCTCATTTAAACCGTAAAAATCTTTCTTATTGATTAGTAATCCCAATCATTTTCTTTAAGGCCTTTCTTAATATTGTCTTTTATTATCCTTTGCTACTAATTAATTTTTTTGGCAGTCCAGGAGCAATGTATCTGTCCTATTCCTATTTTGGACTTTTAAAAATAATGTAACATTAATTATACACCAAGCTTAACGGACTTGAATTTTGACATAATTATTTTTTAACAGTATTTAATTTATATACATCGAACATAAATAGTTAAAAATTACAAAATAATTAAAAACTGATATGGAAATGTTACGCCACTTTTGGTGCGGTGGCCCCGGGGCGGGCCGGGTCCCAGCGCGTGGCAGCGCGGGTACAAAAAGGCCGCGAGCCATTTCCACGGGATTTTTTACTTCCTCCGCGGGAATAATTACACGGTGGGTAAGTGATTGAATGCGAGGCCGGCCGGCCGAGTGACGCGCGTCATCACGGTCACCGGCCGCCGTGACGTCACACGTCACCCGTCAGCGCGTCACCGTGACTGCCGTCTGCAATTTGTGTAATTAATTACACCCCCCTCCCTCCCACTCGCCGCTGTAGTTGGCGTTAGTGATATCAAAATAATGATTACCCCCTCTCCAGTCACTCCACCCACTTTTACGCAGAACACTAATTTTATTTTATTTTAATTAAAGAGACCCATTTAATACACACATTTAATACAAGCAGTGGATATATCAAGTCCAGTGCTCGAAACATAACCTAAATAAATAATAATAGTTAGTATGTTATGTCCTAATAATAACAGGAGATAAGCAATATCGATTTCATTTTTTTCAATATTTCTTATTTATCTTTGGTTAAACGTTGGACATTGTCAAATATGTCATAAGTCAAATAACATAATTATTTACATTGAAATACTCAAAATAAAATATTCAGTGGAATAAGACAGTGTTTCCAATTCATGTTTAACAAATTTAAAAATGAATTTCCACAAAGTGTCACACAAAAATTTTGCACAGTTAAATAAAATGACAAAAAACTATTTTAAATTTTTTGCTAGGTTTTAATTATTTTGTTTGACTTGTATCAAAGCGAATAAATTATTAGTTTTCCATGTAAGATACAGTACTGGTAGTCCAACATTTAATAGAAAATTAGTCAGAAATATTGAAAAAAAAAATGCTAATTTTTAAGTCGCTTACTTCCTTGACTGTCGACATTTCACCAAAAACGTAAAAAATATTTTCAATTCGAAATTGAATGAAGAAGACCCTCCGAGGTTTTTGATACTATCTATGAGACACCTGTGAACACTAAAGTAATTTTAGTGATACTTGTAATTTTAGTGTAAATAGGTACATTTTGGCTTTCTAATCTATATTGATACTGGTTTTTTTAAATGCTAAAATAATTAGTGCATTTTGCAATAAAAGGGTAATATACTACACAATCTAAAGCAGCAACGAGCACACGTGCGGGGTAAAGAACGGAGCGGTCCCCGGTGTACGGAATTAAAGATTGCATAACCCGAGATGAAATTATCCGTGACAAACGGATTGGTCTCCCTTCACAAGACGCAATGTTCCCTAACGTGTGCATGAACAGAATGGCCACAACGTAAATCATCCGAGATTGCACCGCGAGCACATGGCCGAGTTGCAAAATAACCGGTGACTCGATACAAACACGGCGTCGGGTTTGATCGTTTCATCGCGTCACTCGGGCTTTGAGAAGTGCAGGAAGTTCCTGCCTTTGTCGTGGATATCTGGCTCACGGTACTAGCGGTTATGGCAGCGACTTGGGCACTTGGTATTCTGGTGTGTGTCCGCCTCCACTGCATGACTTCTTCCGTGTTCTGAGAAGTGTGGCGATGTATGCGATTGACGTGTTATAGGATAGAAAGCGAAGTAATATTCTTTACCTTTTCTTCAAATGTAGCAAATTTATTTTGTGGTAACATAATTATAATTGATATAAATTAACTTTGTTAAAACCACTTATTTATTGAAAAAATTCAACATGTTTCGAAGCCAATGGCTTCTTCGTCAGGATAACAACAACCGGCAATAAGCTCGCCAGTGTCGCCAAGTATGTATGCAAACAGTTAATAAATAAATAAATGGGATACGTAATGGATGACTAATAAATAATATTCAAATTAAAAACATTTTATGACGATTAGAAGAATATCTTGAGAAGTAAGAAACACCGTAGAAAATATGACAGCCGTGTTATAAATTAATAAATAATTAGCAATTACGGCCATTGGTATAGATGATCCATCGTCATACAAGCTTCCGAGTTTGATACATTTCCAATCAAATTTATATTCTAACTCAGAAATTAAATGTCAAAAATATGATTGCCGTCAGAAAAAATTAAATTGAAAAAAAATTAACATTTCGATAAATCTCGCCTTAAAGTCACTCGTTAAGTAGTGTATGTATAATATTTCTACACATTAAAAATTACCGAAATATGTTTTAAAATAATCTTTTCACCTCGTTTCTTAAAAAAAAAACATAAAATTTGTTTTTTGAAGCTGGCAATGTAGAAACACAGCATTACTCGATGCAGATATAGCGCAATCATAATATAGATTATTATACATGATATAAAATACCGCCCAAATATGGAGTGCGTGAGTTTCGAGATCAAAAAAATCTATCACACTCTTTGGTTGAAATTGATATATTTTATTCTTATACGAATGATTAATTGTTAAGGAGTATACACTCACTGAGTTCAGCAATTCATTTATTTATTTTTAGCGAAATTTAATATAAATAAAATTTTAATAATTATTATTATGAAATTTAAAATCTGAGTTTATTTGGTTAGATTAGATAAGTATGTAAACTTAATCAATTTTGCAAAACTTATTCGTTCATTTGAATTCTCTAATGTTACAACATATTAATAATAAAATAAAAACGAGTGTTGATTTGTGCCCACACATATTAAATGTTAAGATTTCTGTATATCACAATAAATGTAAATGGTTAAACGCCATCATCGTAAAAGTCAACCATAAAGCTTTCGCAAAATGCGAACGGTGAATTGTGAAAGTTTTTTTTTTATTGTTAATTCACTAATAATGTGTTTAATTTATTATGTTGCTGTGTAAGAGAACAGATGACGTTATGATGCAGGAATGTGGGGAAGAGAGTATAACCTGGTTACCAAACAAAACAAGGGCAAATTGAAATCTTGCACAAGAGAGATATAGAATAATTAATAAATCTTTAATTAGACCAATACTGAAAGATTCATTTTAAAGATTACAATTCCACTGTACATACATTAATTATGTAACTAATTAATTTTCTAGAAACAAATTTACTAATGAATTAGAAAAGACATACAGAAAAATCAAATCAACGACAAATTATTTGGCTACTACCGGGATTCGAGCCACGGATCTCCTCATATCCGGGGCAGGTACGTTAAACAATTACGCTACAGCGGCCTCGTACATTTCCGTCAAAATGTATTGGCAGATACACAAAGTAATTTGTGACGATCGCATTACCAAAAAATGGATTGCTATAATAATGGATAATATGTATTAATTTGAGACTTAAATATAAAGTCGATATAATGCCGGAAATTTATGAGGCCGCTATGGCGTAATTGGTTAACGCATCTGCCCCGGATAGGAGGAGATCTGTGGTTCGAATCCCGGTAGCAGCAAATATTTTTTCGTTGATTTGATTTTTCTGTATTTTAATTGATTAATAAATTTGGTTTTAAAAATTCACAGAACTTTGTTCTGAAACCGCAACATCACAATAAGAAGGTGTTCTTTAATATAATTATTTTTTCATTCACAAATGCTTACTTGATTGCTGGAATATCTGAGAACTTTGGTTAAATTAATTATTATACACTAACTAAAAAGACTTTTCATTACTGTTACCCGCGGGGGTCGACAGAGACGGTTGAGAGCTATACTCAGTTGTTACACAACACTCTTTATTTTTCCTGAAATTATTATTTCTCTTCGCTCCTGCTTTTTGTTAATTATTAAGGTTTACCTGGTCGTGCTAATCTTACCCACTACGCTATGATCAGCTTATATCAGAAGACGTCCTCTATTTCTGGTACCATCATACACCTATCTAATTATTTTCTTCTTGTTCATTCTTTTGATATGAGCAAACCACTTAAGCAAACCAGTTTAAATCCTACTCACTACACTAAGATCAGCTTATATAAAGAGACGTCCCCTATTTCTGGTGCCATCATACATCTACCTCATTATTATCTTTTTTTCATTATTTTAATATGAGCAAATCACGTAAGCGAACCAGTTTAAATCCTACTCACTACGCTAAGATTAGCTTCACATTTTTTTCCTAATTCCTTCATTTGTAACTCTATCAAAAATTGGTTTGAACATACGCACCACGCTTAACTGTGTTGGTGCCAGAGCCCAGGTTGACAAGATTTTATTAAAAATCATAATTAGTGGGTAAATTGATGCTTTTAGAATAAGTGGTTTTGATTATCATTATAATAACTTGAATTCATTATTTTGTATTAATTTTTTAAATAATTTTCACTGTCCCTTTATACATTTTAATTAGTTGGTTAAATAGTAAATATTTGAGCCGTTGATTTAATTGAAATAAAATAATAAATAAATGAAAAATATAGGCCATTTAATTTTTAAACTTAAAATCACTTTCAATTTTTATTTATAATTTTACTTATAATTTTTAAGAACACAGTGCCGTTTAGCTAGTTCTAATCGAAGCTTTTTGAGAAGCATTGTGATTAAAAATATACTCGCTTTCAAGGGAAAAATAGATGTCCCACTAAAAACTCACGAAAAGTATGTAGATGAAATTTAATTAAATTTAATTTCATTGTATATAGTAAATTCACAAAGATGTCTACCGGCAACATAAAGCTTTAGGTTTGAGTCCCGGTGATGATTATATTATTTCGGCAATAGAATTGTCTCGATTAACATTATAAGTGATATATCTAAATTGTTTTTAGTATAAAATTATATTTTTTAGTCTATTCAAGTATATGAAAGTACATTTGTCGTGCACAAAAATCCATCTGATCGTTGTGGTGATTCAATACGAAGCAAACATATAAATCTACAAGCGGCGATAGCACTAAAACATTAAATAAACAGTAAAAATTATGCTGTGGCTATAAGGCAGCCCACCCAAGGCAATTTAATTAATTACTCGAATTATAAATTTAACGTCCTAAAGAAAACAGCGCGTGTAAAATTACCTCGAAGTGAATAAAAAAGCTTCATAAACTCCAGGCAATTATAACATCTGCTCAAAACATTTTAGAAGATCGCATAAAGATAATACAAAACAAACGAATCTGATGATTTTAATGTTAATTTTAAATTTATTGAGATAAAATTAAAGATAATTTTTTTTAATAACTAACGAACCAAAATATTTGCATTTAATAAAAAAAATCATACATACTTTGGAATATTTTAAGCGCATGCTCTCGAATCTGGGATTCAAAGTGAGAAAAATAAACATAAAAGAGAAAAAAAATATTGTCGTTGAATTTAAATAATAATAAATAAAAGTTACTGTTAAAAAAAACAAACTCTATGAAAACCATCTCGACCATTTTAAATGTCAACCGATTTCAATAACAACACTGCTTCTTCATCACAAATAACGAATAATTCGTTATTTAATGAAACAGTTATTGTGCGTTCGTCCTGAAGAAAATAGGCAGTAGTTTCGATACCAGTTGACGTCAATAATAGTCATTATATAAATTTTCTTAGTTTTTTTTAATAATAAATATGTCCACCCATAAAATAAATGCTGTAAACATCAAAAATAATAAAAGTAATCATTAAAAAGCGAAAGTAAATAAACGTCACTCCAGAATCGTTATACCGATCTTCTGATTTCATTTTGACAGACTTGCATTTGAATAAATTGGATGCAATAATTCAATCAAATGGATTTTAGATAATTCAGAAATGAGAGCCATGGGAAAACTTTAAATAATATCGAAATGCCAATTCAACGAGAACTTCGTTCACGATTCAATCACAGAGAGCTATGTCTTAGTGGCTCCAGAGAAATGTTTAGCGGGTAACATGAAAGAGAAACCTGAAAAAGTTTAATACCATTGTTAATTTCGCCTTGTTCTTAAGTTTGTACATCTAGATTTAATATGCAATACAAGAATACTTCTTAGCGATTTTGATTATTGCGGTATTCGTTTTACACATCGGTACTGACATTCGGCAGGCATTCGAACTGTTGTGATATTATTATTAAATAATGCATTGTAACAAAGAATAAGTCGGGCACCGAATTTGGATTAGACCTATGACTTATAGAAATAGACAATGAAAGCGTTCAATAATTGCTCCAGTTTTACATATAGCTTTACTGATTAAAGTGATGCAAAGAAGTAAACATAGAAGAATGTAGATTCTGCAGACAAAATTACCGGTAATAATTATAATAATGGAAGTATTCAAATATGATGGAATTCAGGTTTAAAACATTTTTATTGTGTCATTATTTCGGTTGGACCTAATTTAATTACAGTTTTCTCCTGCTATAGAGACTAAGCCGTCGAGCTTTGTTTTAAGGAATTGGGAAAGATCTACCTTTGGAGACCTCATTAGCTAACGCATTGATCGATCGAGGGTCACCAATTTGGTAGATGAAGGGAGAATTTCCACCCTACCATAAGGTACAAGCAAAAAATTATACCTACAGTCGATTTACACTAAATTAATTATTGATTAATTGAGATTACGAGTGAAATAATCGATGGAAAGGCCAAGGACGGAATGAATAAGCGGTGCGGGGATATACGACTCACGCCGCGTTTTCGACCTCTTGAATGGCTGGTGAACTCATGTATTATGGTATTGGAGAATCTAGACTGACCATGATCACCATATACCAAAATATGCGAGTGGGAAGTAACACGAGAAATATACCTCAGAGGCAGGGAAGTAGCATCATTGTCACCACAAAATTTTTGCTACCCAGAAAAAGGAAATAAAGTTAACTGCCAAACATAACATATCGATTTTGGGATTTGATGAATAATTTCATTTCCAACTACTGAACTAATACATTAAATAATATATTAGGTAGGTATCATCAGATCTACCTACTACTGTACTATACTACAACTTTATTGTATTTTCAATCACATCAGTAGAACGAGAATGAGTGTATATCTATGTGGTTGTCAGAGCAATCTTCTCTTCGCCATTTAAAGGTTAAAAATATAGATTGGTTTTCTTTATTAGACGGGGAGCCCTGATTGGTTACGGATAAGTAGTGGAACCTTTAAATAAGGAGTGCGATATGGCCTCATATATTCTCTCAACTTATCTTTCGGCCATCGAACCATTCGTATTCTCTTGTACGAGTAACATAGGCAAAGGTCGAATTAAAGTTAAAACACGTTATGCTGAGATAATTATAATTTAAAATAGATGAATTTGATTAGTACAATTTTAATTGATTCGCTTTAAGAAATTACAATAATAAAGAAAATAATTTATTCTCTATTAATATATGTAGTTGATTAAATATTTAATACACAAAGTATTGGTAATAGGTATTCTTTATTTAAGCCGACGCTTTACTAGGATGTTTAAACTATTTTTAAATATTAAAGAGATAAGGTTATTATTACGGTCGTTAGATATATTTGTGTTTTATACGAACCTTACCTATATTTAACTGAGAAGCAAATTTCGACGTTTCGCTGAAGTCTTATTCAGCGTCATCAGGATATCGTCCTATCACGTCGGGGGTGGAGGCCGGACTGATTATTTCTTCCGAGGTCGTAAATTACATGCACTTTGTTGTAGAGTTTTTTTAAATATTTAAACTCTCTTCGCTAGGTTCTGTTTACCGTACTAGCTATGCAATGTATTTTCAATTATTCTGTGTTATTTAGAAAATAAGACTTAATATAGGGTAGATACCAGGACAACGATAGCGACCTTTTCTAACAGCGGGTAAAAATAAAAAATGCCTAAATCTTTGTATGTCAGTTCAATAAAATGAAAAAAAAATCTTGTTTAATAATAATGACTTTCTTTGAAAGTGCGTATCAAAATACCTTATTAAGTAAAATGCGGAACTACCTATTATTTAAAAAACACCGGATTTACAAATTTAAAAGTAAGCTGGATTAATAATGACAATGCATTGATTCGGAAGCAAAATGGATGGAAAATAAATCCTCAGGACAAAAATAATTAAAATATTTTGACCAGATCACGAGACATCCAAAAAAATATTAAACCTTACATCTCGCCGTTAAGGCAATATTTTGACAGAAGAGACTCTGAATGATGAAGAACAACCTGGCTAAGGAATCTATGACAAAGGTTTGGGATTTCCACGGTTCGACTATTTGAGGATTGGGTAAATAAAATAATGATCGCCAACGCAACCAGAAGGTTTATTTAAAGTTGTTAGAAATCGGTTTGTTCTGCGCACAATGAAATGAACTTACTAATGAAAGAAAAAGAAAGAAATATTGACATTTGAAAGATTTCTTATAGAAACTTCATGTGTACATAAATTAGTACCTATGTCGCAACACTTTTTTAGTGTTGGGATAACAATCACCATTATAATGTACAGCCATTAATCATTATACAAAAAATAATTATTAAAACTATTCTCAAAAAACCTTATTTCAAAAATTTAATGTACCATCAGTCACAAAAATATACAAAACAAACTCCCTATGCCAAATTTACAAAGATTATTTTATAAATAAATCTCACCCTCTAGAGTCTCTAGACTGTAGGTATAGGTAATAGACATAGAACAAAGGGACAAATAAGGATACCAACTTTAAGAACCACCATGGCACAACATCATTATACATACTTGCGAGTTAAATGGTACTCGTACAATACATTGTTGTCGCAAAATAAATTTCAAGAAAGGAACATTCCAAAATATTAACAGTTTAGGAAAGAAGTCAAATCCTTGATTTTGGACAACTATGTTAATTTATGTTAAAATTACTACTTCTAAATGGTTTCTGTTTTTGTAGTTTAATTTGGCTTGTAAATACTCCTCCCATAAGCTTGAGCTTTGGCTCATATTGTGGGGAGTATAAAGGCTTTAAAATATTATAACATAGAATCAATTTATTATTAATATTTAAAGCATTAACTTTGTTGTTAGACATAAAAACAGAATGTTAGTAAACTTAGTAAAAACCACTACCAGATTTACGGTCTACCGGTCTCGAGACGTACCCGTCTCTTCGTCAGGACCAACACTACACTACTACATCCATAACACTATACACCCCAACCATAGTATTGTCAAACTATCACCACTATTGTTCACATGCGTGTTAATCTTGTCAGAGACAAGTATGCACTGATTATGAACCATTGAACTACTGAAAAATTCAGGGATCTAACGAGAGAGAGTGAGTCTCGTCAAGACAAAGAGGCGGGTACGTCTCGAAACCGGTAGACCGTAAATCTGGTAGTGGTTTTTACTAAGTTTACTAACATTCCGTTAGAATCAATTTATTATAAAAAACATTATGTATCTACTGTATAAACAAAAAAAAACTTTTTGTTCAGATAATAGAGGAGGGAAGTTTTCCATTACTCACTGTCACCTACTAATCACTCAAGATCAAGATCAAACCAATACTTAACACTTTCTAATTCTGTACAATTTAATGTTACTTTTTAGTTGTGCAGAAAATAAATGCATCACTGTGCACAGTGATCCACAAACAGTTGAAGATAATACTCCCTTGTATATAGAACCATAGATGAAACGATTACAGAATAATTAATTACCGCATAAAGCAGAGATAAGAAACCGCCGAATCTCATGTAACAATCTACTCGGTTTATTCTATCAATAAATTTACAAGAGCTATAAAAATTATCTCGGCGTATTATTAACGAGTTTAACTAATTTCAAATGGAGTCCCATGGCTGTTAACTACATAAAGTTATTATTATTTATGGTTCTGTCTATGGATATCGTGTGATTAAAGCTGTGTTTTGTGGTTGTAAAAAGGCGTTGCGTTTTTATGAACATCGATACATGTGTAGGGTTTGACTCTACGCATATAAACGTCATTTGTTTATTTTTATTTTCGGGTCGTTAATGTTTTTATCTCATTTTTTTTTTGAGTGATTTTAGAAGGAACAATAGAATAAAAAAAGATTAACTAAGAAGCATTTAACGGAAAATAAAATTGTTTAAAAGAGAACAATCTAATTATGCAGACTTTTAATATGTTGCTTAATACATTTTGATGTTTCTCGTATATAAAAAATACAACATGTAAATATAATAATGGTCATGATTGTTGTTAACTAATGTATAAAATAACTAATTAAAACAATAATACGTACCATAAACATATCATACGATTTTTTTTTTTAAAAACCACGCTTATATTTAAATGTAGCGTCATCTTTTGGTGAGCTCATCAAGCAATTTCCCATGTAAAACTTTGGACTGATGAAATTATTTATTAATAAGTGAATAAGTGAACGAGTAGCTTGTTGGTCTTGTGGTTAGGACACTGGCCTCGTGATCCAAAGGTCATGGGTTCGAACCTCACTCCAGACTAGCAAGTTAGTCCTATTTTCATGGCACAAGCGTTGAGCTTAGTTTGAGAATAGTAAGAATATTGATGTGACACGTATTCCGTGTTCACATCTCTATTTTAAAAAAAAAAAAAAAAAAGAATCTGATTCATGTATTGTCATCAAGAATACGCATGTGTGCAAAATTTCAGCTCGATTGGACATTGGGAAGCGGGTGAAATATCTATTAAAAGATTCCGTCAAGACAAACAGGATGCTAATATAGTAAGTGTGCTAATAAAAATACGACGAATCATTTAAAAAAAAATAAACTGAGCTAAGCGCTTGCTTGTTCCAATATTTTATTATTTGAAATTAAATTAACAATAATAATCATCAGACGAGGAGTAATTCTCAAATAGGAATACGCTAAATAATCATATATTACTCCTATATTGTACAAACAATTGCAAGAAAATATAAATTCATACCATCATGATTATTATGAATATTTAAGCCGCCCTCATAATTTAAGATCACTCTCATGTAGGGGGGCACTAATGCAGCTTGAAGAATGTGTGTTGAACATTTGCACTTCATATAAAGAAGTAAATATGATCTTATCTTGTATAAAAAAAAGTATTTTCCTTCGAATGTAACGATACGTAATAACTATGAATTTTTTGATGTGACTCATCTTTCAGGATACAATATTATTTTTTACACGTAGTATGTACGCAGTATGTCACAAAATCGGGTAACGAAAATAACAAAAACATCGCCTGCATAAATACGATAATGATGAATTGTTGGACTCTAAACTTCCAGAACCAGGATGTCCTTCGTCTTTCAGGTTCTCTACTGCTCAGAGTTTTGCCTTGAATGACGCTGTGCAGGATGTGGTATTTTCCTACATATCTCCCGATATTCCTAAAATATTTCAACTACCGGAATTTTATTGTTTTAGAGACTTATTTTTCTTTTCGCATGCGGATGTTACAATGCTACCAAGATATGTAAATATTGTACATTAAAATAAAGAAATAATTTATCATATTATATTTACAATTTGATGACAGAACATAGGTACAGAATAAATAGATAAAAATAACAATATGGTCGAAGTATTTGCTTGTGGGCAAAATATTGAATATTTAAACAAACAACTTTACAGAATTTTTTTTTTATATGTTACTTATAATTTAAGTCTGACACTTTTTCCGTAGGCATTTATCCTTATTTGTTTGCGCACTTTTTTTCTAAATTACTTTCTTTCTAGATCTTACTCCATTTGTCCATTTCTCTTTATTCTGTGTTTTGTATATATTTTTTCCAGCAGGCCACTTATTTTGTACATCCATATGAAAGATGTTGTTTTGATATGAGCTATAAAATTACCATCTGCATTTCCTTTTCTTCCATTTTTTCTTTCATGTTACTTTTATATTTTTGCTTGTAATTTTACATTAATTAATTAATTTTACATATAAAAACTCTTGAAAAATCACGGGATATAACAATAATTAATAGAGACCCTTGCGCGAAATATGAGCCGCGAGCTGATTGACGAGTCACACTCGGGCGCCCGGTCCTCATTAGCGACATGTCATCATCAGTGTTGTTGTAATTCCAGCGAGCCAACATGTTTCGGTAAAACATTACCATCGTCAGGGTGTTGTATAACTGTCAAAATATCAGAATGAAATGTTTTTTGTTTCTTGTTTTTCTAAATTATTTGAAAAATTATTTTTAAATTTTGATTATTACTGAAGTTCTTGATAACTCGCAATTATTGGAAAAATGTTTAGAATTGGACTAGTAGTTAAATTTAATTGATTATTAATAATATTTTGTTTACTATTACATGCTTTACTAATTTCTAATGATTCTAAATTAGTTAAATATTTTTTTCCATGATTTTTACTATACTTGCTTGTAAACGGGGGTGAAGGTGAAATATCTGAAGGTATCACCTTGAGATATAAATTAACAACAAAGGCTACCTACCTCAGAATAGGTATACCTATATACCTAACGAGATATGTAGTGGCTAAAAGGTTTGCTGCATACTGTTTTTTCTCAAAACGCTTCAATAGGTCAACAGGCCCAATTACTCACAAAAATCACATAAATTTATTGTGACCTTACCGGGAATCGAACCCGGAACCCTCGGTATGAGAAGCCAGTGTCATGCCCACTGGGTAACGAGAGCCGCATAGAAAATAAATAAAAAATAAACATAATAAGAAGAAAGAAAGGAAAGAGTTTATTGTATATTTTCGCTTCTTATTACACTAGGTATTGTAATACTATAGTTCCTGTTAATGTGAGTACATATATACATTTTCTACAACGTGATTATCCAACGTAGCCTTTAAAGACTTCAAATAGTGAGCGAGAAATTCTACATTATTAAGATAAAATCTAAAATGTATCAAAAGTTCTGCTTTGGAACAACATTATTGGTAGGGTGATTAAATCGATCAAAATTTCTAACACTCGAGAGTGAACTCGGAGCCGTGTCAGGTAACCCGCCCTCTGACCCCTGGTGGCTCGGGTTGGAAAGGTCGACTTTTTGTGTTGCCGAGGCACCGCGGGACCAGCGCCGCGCTGGGCGGGGCCGCGGGCACTTAACACTTGTTAGATTTCTCCGCTGATGACCGGCGCCATTAAGCGTTTAATCCCTTCGGCCACGCTGCAATAAAAACTCGTTTCGTAAAATAATGATACTTGTATCAATTTGGTGTCTTCCGCATTCTAATTGTGTCCCAAGTGTGAAGTGATAACCACGAAAAGGTTTATAATATAAAAAAATTCAAACGAACACATTTCTACAAGAAAAAATAACCTTGCTTCATACTCTAGCCAATGTCTACACTTCCAATTTTATTATACTTTGTATCTTGATGAAGGGACTATTTATTGGCCCTGAAACATGTTTATAATTCAATACATGGTAGTTTTATACAGTGTTTTGTTTTTATTAATGAAATAACTTAGTTTCCTGCATGCAATCCGCCGACGTAGCAAAAATCAGTTTTTTATTCATTCATTCATCTTCATCCCCTTGTCCTAGTAGAGTCGGGGGCCCGAAGACTCGACAAGGTGTTTCCATTTTCCCCTGTCTTGTGCTGCTTTTGTATGACGCATTTGTCTTCGTAGGCATTTTTCTGTTACCTCTCCCAGCTTAATCTGGGGCGACCCACCGGGCTTCTTCCTTCCGGGGTTGCCAGGAGGATTCTTCTTGGTGTTCGTTCCTCTGGCATTCTTAGCACATGTCCAAGACACCTAAAATGTGATTTTTCTATGTGTAGGAGTAGGGGTTCCGTGCCGAGCGTATGTATGTCGGCACTTCTCAAAATGTGACTCCCGCTACCCCCCTTAGAAAACTCATCACGGCAGCCTGGATCCTTGCTCTCACTCTCCGTCAGGATCCAAATTTGATGGCTACATATTAGGGTGGGTCTGTATACAAATTTGAAAACTGTCAGTTTTGTCTTGACACTTTTTTATAGAAACAGAAAATTTATTTTGAGTGTTTTAAAAATTCCAAAATATTGAACGAACAACGTACGAACTCGCAAACGTTAACTACAAGTAAGTCATCGCAAATTTTAAAAATTATATAGAAAATATATGAATTACGAGTGAATGCTGAAAGAATGTCCATACGTCCTATTAATTTGAAGAATGGGATAAATAAGAAAGAACAATTCAAAGTAATTTCATGGTGTCCGTGGGAAGGGCGCAGAAATTAGTTATCAAAGTAATTCTAAAGAATCTGTCAATATTACCAAATTATTATTAAAAACCTGTTAAAATATTCAATGTATTAAATTAATGAAATCTATCAAAAATTTCATGTTCCTACGCTAATCCCACAAAATACACTTCAGCAATAGAGCTTCATTAAGAAGCTGTTTTAGTGACAGACCGAGGTGGGCTGGGAATATTGCAGTGCCTTGATTCAGGACTAGTACAGCCTAGCACCAACCACTTCACATATTGAGGGATTAAATTTTTTAATGCCCTTCCACGTGAATTAAAAGTGGAAGTGACTTATTGAAGATTTAAATCAAAATTGAAAACCCACTTGAGAAAATCAATAGCAATGAGACTCTAAAATTCCATATAAGTATTTGTGAGTGCGTGTATTAATAATAATATGATAAATTGGAACATCTTGTATGGGATTACTATTATAAAAATTACGTGTGCGGTCGGGGGACCCCCGTAAGGAACGAAGATCCTTACGCCATTTCTTCAATTCCGAATGTAATTCCATATGGAGATCTAGATTGTTTATATTTGTATACTTTCGTTACGTAAGGAAACGTTACGTTGAAGTTGGTTTTCGTTTTTTTTTATCTCTTTCTATACTCTTTTTGACGCTGAGCATATGATTTCACTATTGTCTCTCTATAATGCATGTAAATAGTAAGCATTCGAATCACATAAAACGTATATTAACAGTAAAAAATACTATACAATATAACAATATATAATTTAACTTACTCACTTTTCTAAGTTTGTATTACAATATGAGCCAATGTAACTCACGTATGGTTTAAAACAAAAACAAATAAGTTTTAACAAAATTTTCACGCATTCAGAATTGAGGTTATACAACCTCTATGCTCGTCTACTCGAATCTCGATACTCGCACGCACACACATAGCCTCGTATATAATAGAAAGAGAGAGAGAGACAACGTCTCATTATCAACAACCTATTGAAAAAGTATTACTATTTAGACGTATTCCGCGCATCCCTATTAACAAATAAATAAAATTTTATGCTACCCTGTAAAAGATTTATACAAAGTTTGTTTGTTTTATAAATGAATAATAACTAGCTAACGCTACCAGGTAGCGCCAATAATGATGAAGAATAAAAACCATAATTCTCTTTGTAACAAAGTACGCCGCTAACGCTGCCAAGACGCTTCGCTAGATGACGCTGTAAAAGTACGTAATTTTTGATAAAGTTTTCAATCTAAACAACACCGTCATTCTTCTTTACTATAAACGTCTTAACGAAGATTTAAGGGATATCTTTAAGGGCGGATTGACTAATTATAAGAAGAAGAACAAAGAATGTATTTTGAGATAGAGTGTGCCTTAACACGATAATGGAGGAAATAAAAAGGAATAAAAAAAATTAAATAATTTCCCCCTCACCGTGCGCTAAAGTGTTAACAGGCAAAGGATGACGGCTGCATTCCGAAACAATTTTTATTAACCGCGCTATTATGCACCATCTTTATTTTATGTGAGCCTATTCCATCGTGTTATTTATATTAATAACAATAATAGCGCCGAAGTATGTGAGAATTGATTAAGATGTTGCGATAAACGCGAAGGGAGCGATGTCCGTAATGCCGGGCTGGAAATAGAACGGGTAGAGCGAATTTTAAATTGCGGCGCACATATTTATGGTTTGTTCTACATCGGCGTAAACGCTCTCGGGAATTATTTTTAAATCCAGACCGATAAATTGTAGAGCGACTTACAATTACTATTGTGTAATCTTTGAAAGCATTGGTAAATTTCAAACTTTTGTATAATTTATCATAATTTCTCGGGTTTTGTACCGTGGAAGATAGCAGTGGAGCCCAAGAAATTATTAGAAGGTACAGCAGGGTCGACGTCGACATTTGCATTTTTAAATCATTTCAATTTGAATTTGAATAATATTACATGAAATTTAATACATACAAATATAAGCGTTTTTTCTGGTTTGTGTCTTTACGTGTTATTACGACCTTTATGGCCGACGTTTCGGATCCCATTGCAGGGTCCATCATCAGGGCTGATGTGTCAATACATCAACACATCAGCCCCTATGATGGACCCTGCAATGGGATCCGAAACGTCGGCCAGAAAGGTTGTAATAACACGGCATAATACCCCAGAAGACACAAACCAGAAGATTTTGAGTGGCCGTGAAAACCTAAGAACATTCATCAGCGTTTTACTTAAAAAAAAAATCATTTAATATAATTTATATTTTCTACTTTTTAGTTTCAATAACACCCAGCGTACAAAATCACTTTGGTAGGAAACTAACGCGACCTTTTGGTGAGCTCATTAACTAATTCCCAACTCATTTTTTCTGAATGCGCTTGTGAAGTAGGTATATAATTTCATACGACATCACTTCGGTAGGAAACTAGCGCTGTATTCTTTGTTATTGAGATCATTAACTAATTTCCATTTTGATTAATTAATTATGATGGATTTATTCAGTAATTATTGAATCTGTTTGAACATTAGGAAGCGAGTGAAATATCGATTATAAATTTCCGTCCAGACAAACAAACAAAGAGGTGAAGCTAATACAAGTGTGATAAAATTCAAGGTACTTTTTTACTTTTTTTACTTGAACGGGAACTAAATTACTTTATTACAAAAAAACAGTTTTATAATCCATTTGATTTGTTGTGGAGTTATATAAGTAATATGTAAGAAATAAATATTTTTTTTAGTAAAAATAATATAATAAAATGATTAATAATAAATTACTAACAATGTGGCAAAACTTGATAATTTTTTTCTGACAAATTCAGTTTTCTTTAACCTCCGGACTTAGCACAATGAGATTTATAAGATGACAAAAAGTGGGGTTGTTAGATAATAAAGTAAGTCTTGTAAATTAAAACTAATTTTCAAAGCCGGTCGATGTTTAAAATTATTTCCTGTAATATTTAAGAAATCGGACACATCGAGTTTTGTCATCTTATATATTAACTTTTCTGGTTTATGTACTGTTCGTGGATACCATGAAATAAAAATCAAATCTATATTAGAAAATTTCCTTCAAAAACCAAAGAAAGTTTGCCTATTAAAAAGCAAGACGCTAATTTATTTTTTGTTTGTTCAATTATTAAAAAGGTTTTTGTGAAATTCGGCGGTTTATTATTCTAGCCAAAATATATTTAGGTGTATTACTAAATGATTATCACTTAATTATTATTATTATATAGTGTTATATATTTAGGTGTATTACTAAATGATTATCACTTAATATTGTGAAAAGAAAATATAGATATGTTAAACTCTCTGAATTTGATTTGTACATCGCACTGTAATTCGCCTAGAACAAGCCAGGTGGACAAAAGTCATTTCAAAGAATCGATTAATTAATGATACCATGACATTAACAACCCCCCATCGGTCACAATTCCAGGTAAAAATTATGGCAAAAATTCCAGAGCGATGACTCATAAGCGGTTGAAGTGAAGTGATAAAGTAATTCCATTCGGAACAAAACCTGGTGTTACCAATAATTAAAATGCAAATTGGAAAAATATATCGATACTGAAGAACGCTTGTAATGAGAAATTGGCCGAAACGCTCGCAAAAGTAATAAGACTTGAGAATCTACAGAGACATCAAAATGCCGTGGAAACTTGGGGACTGTAAGAAATGGCGAAGATATCCGATGGCTTTACACAGGTTTTACAAGGGGCAGTTAAGATAGCCCCAATGGCCGTGTCGAACAAGAAGAATGCGCGGATAGTGAGGACCAGGACGCATTGCAATAATTCCAACGCTTATCACCGCAGCGGCGGGCGACGACACCTACAGATCCATAGCGGGGAAAAAATAATACTAATTTTTTATTTAATTAATTGCTTAGATGCGAGCTGAGAAATTTTTTTTCGACAAGAAAATAAACGGGATTTTTAAGTAGGATTTTTTTTTCTGTTCCGTAACCACGTCTGCGTTTGTCCAAAATTTTAACTTCCCTGCGAAATATAATTTGCAGCCATAAAAACATAGTGGATTGAAGAAGTGTCGTGATCTTAGGTGATAATGCAAAATACCTTAAAAGATGATTTAATTGCACTTAAATAAAGTTTTAGATTAAGTAGTTAACTATTCAGTTATAACTGGTTACCGCTTTTATTTCATATATTTAATTCAATATTATTTATATAATTAAAAAAAAAATCCAATAAACGTATAAATTTTTTGTGATACAATTATGGTTGTTATAAGTTTGATTTACAATGATTTTATACTTTTTTATATTAATTTCAGAAACTACTATATTTGTCGTAAAAATATGCAAAAAAATATATCCACACATATATATGTTTAGGAAGATAGTTGGTCCACTGAGAAGTTGTTCTTTTCGGGACAATGACCCAGTCTCCAATAACACAAGTATTAATGTTGATTTTATTTACTGTTTTAAATCTAAAGAAGACTGACCAATTATTTTAAAATCAACGCCGACACGATATTTTCAAATTAATATTTCATAAACGCGTCAACAAATAGCGTTGCGTTGGTTTTGATTAAGATTTTACGCCAATCAAAATCAGTCAAATTTATAAAAATTGATTGCATATTTTATGTTATTGTAATTAGCATTTGTGTACTCATTGTAATATATACGAAATCATTTGGTTTGAACCACTATATTTTTGGTAACACCTACCTGTTTCGGAAACACAGTTCCTTATTTAGAGTAAACTACAAACTAGATATTATAAAATATAGGCAATTATATTGTGACAGACCGTGCTACTATATGTAGATATATAGTATATATAATATATAGATATATTATAATATATCTATATATGTTTCAAGGCCTGTATACACATATATATATATATTTTTTTATTTTTATTAATTATATTAATAATGCCACCACAAAATTATTTTGCTATTTCTGAAGAAGTTTATTTAATTAATGAACAAAAATTTTTACATTAATTTCATATTTAGAATAAACTACTACATTTTTGGTAATACGAAACAAGTTTCGGAACCACCGAAAAAACACTCAAAACGGTCAATAAAATACTTAATGTTGAACGTTGAAAATAATCTCGTACACACAAAAAAATATTGTAAGGATGGTGAACCTACTGAATACTTTCATTTGCCTCCCAAAGCCACGTCCAGTGACAATAAAAAAGGAAGTGTGGTTCCGAAACCGGTTGGTGTTATCAAAAATATTGTGGTTCAAATCAAGTGAATTTGTGTTTAATTTAATTGAACAATTTCACCCCATTAAAGATCCACGGTGTTCTGTGGAGAGAGTGTTGTATAAATGGTATCGGGAATTAGATTTATGCCAGTTTTTATTCTCTCCCTTCAACACTTCTACAGTCGCAACTCCTATTTGGGAGTCCTACAGTACGGCGCGGCGATAGAAGATAGCACATTAATTTAACGAATACATCGTTGTTTTTACAATTTGTTACCAGGAATGCGTTGAATTTGTTTCAATGTTCAATTGAATGTGGGGTATAAAAGCAAAGACAAAAATATCTAAAAAAATTAAAAAACGTTTTGAATGCAGTCATTGAGGATTACTAATTTATAATGTACTGAATTTTAGATTTCGTTCCCTTCCCTTCAAAATTCTCTTCAAAATCATGTTTCCTTTAAATGTATATAAATGTATATTTTCTGTGAGATATCGAAATCAGTACATTATAAATTATAAATCCTCGATGAATGCATTCAATTTTTTGGATATTGCTGCCTTTGCTTTATTGCAAATATACATGTTACGAGAGCGTGCCGAAGACACTTGTAATTGGGATAATGGGCATAGTCTTCACTATAATGTTTATTATCAGAGTATCATGTACCTATTATCCTGTTAGTGTCTCTAATAAATAAAAAAATAAAAAAAATAATGCCTCACAAAGATGAAGTTATTTTTATATGGGAAAGTAGTTATGGAAATCTTTTTTTTGGGTGTTTAGAGGGCTTATGGCTTATTATCGGCTGTCTTAAGTGATCATTTTACACAATGTAACGTAAGACGGATTGACCATCACACCTGTCAAATTTGGAAAGTAGTATATATGGTATTTATGTACCTCGCTTCAATACAAACAACGATTGGTTGAAATTTCTCATTCCCTTGAAACAGTATACAGATGTGATTTATGACGATCCCTTCTGGGGACAAAATCCAGTAATTGTGTTCTTGAAATTTTTTAACCTACTCAAAAAATAGTGTCATAAAATAGGACAGTATAGGGGAGAATGCAGTTGAGTTAAGTGAAATAGAGAAGTTGCAGCGCCGCGCGAGTTTCACATCTGTTGCCATAAAGCGGGTCGCGGTCAGATTTATTGTATCATGTAAATAATTCCCCGTCTAATCTGAAACACGCCACAAACTTATCTTTATCTGCTGGCCGCTCTCACATTACCTCGGGTTTACACGGAATCAAAGGGTAAAAATAAGCGCGGAATCGAACCTAATATGAGCAAAAGCTGTTATCCCAGAGAGTTTACGGTGGTAAAGCCTATAAGGTGCTGCTAACATCCCGTGTGTAGCAGATATTGTTTGTAATTAATAGTTCCTCCGCGAAACAACAGGGTGCCAATGTTGCAACATGCCATCAGGCACCTCCGACGATAGCATCAACGCTGTATTGTTAAAAACGACGATAGCGTTATGTGGGAAATTATATTTTCGACTCGCAAGACTATCGGCCGATTGTTAAATTTGTTTCACGGAACTAAAAGCGATTGCGGAAAGAAACGGGAGATTAAAAAATCAATAAGAAACGAAATAGAAATGTGTTGAGGAAATGATATTGTCACGGAACGTGGCTATGGGAGGCAAATGAAAACACTAAAACAAATTAAAAATTTAATTTATTACCAAAAAAAGACACGAGCTAAATCGGAGTTAATACCGTTCTTAAATTTATAGTCACTAAATGCTTCCAGAATATTTCACACTTATCAATACACTATTTCACGCTGTTTTTATTGCTTCGATCAGTTTCTAGTAAACTCTGTTCAATATTCATAGTAGAAAAACACCCCGGAAAGAACTTCTTTTATTTATTATCGCTGGAATATCACCGCAACTCTTTCTCACCCCTTACGCGTCTAGTGCGTAGGGGGTGTAATTTTATAGAATATTTTGTATCTTATTTTAGACATAAACTATAACTCGCTGTGAGAGAGGGTTTCCTTCTATTAAATGACATTATTTTATTCAAATATTTATTGATCGTATATTTGAACTACAATATATCAAGTAACACTGGCGTAAGCGTCTTCAAAGCATCGAAGCTAAAATCTATCATCTTCGTCGAACCCACCTTCGCTACACAAACACCTATCCTGCACAAATTTAGATATATTTATATAGGAAGCGACAACTTCCTCTATCCATCAATACGTACAGCGTTAATGAAGGTTTAATTTTTTGTGCAGTAGACACCCATTGCATTTAAAATTTAACTTTGTTCGTGATATCGTAGGAATCCGTAGGTATCCCCTTAACCGGACTGGGAAAAGACTGCGTCAAAATAATTTACTCTTTTTCTTCTTCTTCTTCGGCCTTCATCTCTCCACTGCTGGATATAGGCCTCTTCCATACCCTTCCATCCTTCCTTGTTATTTGCTAATTGTGCATTTCTTCCCCCCCCCACAGCGGTTATATCGTCGGCCCATCTCTTTTGAGGTCTTCCGACGCTTCTTTTATTCTCCCAAGGTCTCCAACTCAGAACTCTGGGAGTCCGTCTTGTAGCATCCTGCCCTGCCTATTGCCATTTTAGCTTTCTAACACGATCCGTGATGTCCACTACTCTATTTCTGCGCCTAATTTCATCATTTCTAATATCTATCCATTGGGCTTACTCCAAGCATGGATCTCTCCATGTAATAATTTATAAAGCAACGCAATTCAAATAAACGAATGAAGGAAATTGTCGTCTGATCAGAAGTTGCAATCAAAGAGAATTTCAATTAATGATATGATTTCAATCGAGATAAAACGCGTCGCAGCTTTATGATCTCCAGGCACGCACATCATAAATATGATGTATGAGAGAAATTCCCCGGCAATCACAATATTGCCTTCTATATTTTTGTTAAATACCCTGTTAGTGAGCGTCGTCAGCCGCGGCCCGTTATTTATCGCCCGCAACAAGATAAATAGGGAAGATTCACACGCGATAGAGCGGGACGAATCACGAGATGTGCCCAAGTTCGGGAGATGTGAGCCGACTGATACAATTGCGGTGGTAAATTAGCGGAGGTAGAGGCTGTCCGACCGAGCCAGCCGCTGGACCCCGCGCGGGAGATGCTGGGACCTCGATACTAAGTATACCGGCAAAATAATTCGTATACAAAATCTAGTACCTAATAGAACGTAACCATAGTATTTAATTATACAAAATAAGTGCATGAATACTGCAATACTAATTGCATGCATTTTCCAACTCGATATTTTCAAAAAAAATGCAATTATAGCAGTTTAAGCTAGCGTGGTAGGTGAATGTTAAAATGAATTTCATTACGCTTTTGGGAATTTCTCGAAACTCTATTTTTAAGACTGGTGGAGAAAATATCTCAAAAACTATTATTAGGTCTATTTTGTTCAAAATTTGCACACTTCTTACTAATAACATTATCTACGATGTAGCATGCGTTTTTTTAGGAAATAAAGAAAATTATTTTCAAACTGAACTCATTTTCAAAAAAAATTTTTTTTTCGAAATGCTACATCATTTAAAAAGAAAATAATTAAACCTTTCCATTTCAATCAAACCCCGGAGACACGATTATTTCCACCAGCTACGCACGGAGAAAGACCTACCTATGTGGAAAAATAACTGCCATTTCGAAATTTTCAAAATAATTTGTTCTAAATATTTTTATTTCATTATGCATCTTCTTCATGGAACACCTTTACTTCAAGCAATGATCCTACTTTTAAATAAATAAAATAAACCATATTGCCATAAAGCCATGAAAATATGTCATCCTTCGCGCCGTCCGTGCGGGCGACACCGCGTGAAAAACACCTGTTTTCTCCGATTTCCATGTTTCTGCTTGTATTCGCGGATGTGTCAGACGGCGGCTACTTGAAAGGGGTCCTGCCCACCTGACCAGAACCGAATCCCGGCGGCGCGCGGTGGCTGCGTTCACACCTCGCAGAGACGTGCAGCAAAAAACCTGCTGACAATAAGCCATGTACGGCTATTAAAAGCTATCTCAGAAGTTCGATTCTGGAGTTTTCTCGAGATCGGAGATCGTTTCGGTTAGTGCTCCGCGCGATTTTTATATTATATATTTTTTCTTTATAATTGAAAATATAAAACAAAATTTACCGACCTAGCAATTCAATCCCATCATAAAATATTAGAAAATATTACGTATTAAAAAAACATAAGCTAATACAAAGTTAAGTACATGAAAGATTTTTAAAAATGTTAAAAATTGTTAAACATATGAAAATAAAAGTACACTTGTTTTTTAGTTCTACTCGTTTAATTTCCTTGAGACACGTTTCGCCTTATGCGGACAGTACCAATCAAACCATTTTTAAATTCAACAACTCGTATTTACACGAAATTTATTGAAAAGGACAGATACATTTATAATGTTATGTTCTTACACAAGTTAATAAACGGAATTTCACAAACTTCTAAAAGTCTGCAAACTTACCCCCGAAACAATAAATTTATTACAAGGAATACTAAAATAAATTAATTTTAAAGGTGAAAAGAAAAAATATCGTAGGGTTTCTGCCAAAAATTGTCAAGTAACTAAAACATTATATGGAGTAGTCGCAATTTTAAAGTTTGACATTCTCTCTAAAATCAAACTTACTGTTTATTTAAAATATTTTGACTGTAAATATATGCACCAAGTTTGGATTATTCATTGCTTTGGTTAATTTTGTAATTGTTGAATTGTAATTGAAAAATTGTATAACCAATATTAGAGGACCTACAAACTTTTTCCAGGCGTAGATATTCTT
Source organism: Agrypnia vestita (assembly GCA_016648135.1). Taxonomy (NCBI): domain Eukaryota; kingdom Metazoa; phylum Arthropoda; class Insecta; order Trichoptera; family Phryganeidae; genus Agrypnia; species Agrypnia vestita. Next base: position 58,434 of record JADDOH010009777.1, read on the forward strand.
GTACAGATACATAATTCGTCGCTAACTCTATTTACTTAAAATGTGGACTACTTTTGGCAGTAATTTCACGTTTGCTATGCGTTACTAACTTCGGGCAGTAACCCAATGTTTGCTGTGTGTTATTTACTTCGGGCAGTAACCCCACGATATAAGATATATCAAATGCGTTTTCATACCGTATACATATCGCCAGTTTATTTGTTTTGTTTTATGATATACATTTTATTAACAGATCATTATTAACCGTGAAATTGCGTAAAACAAAACAAAAACGTAAAAATTTGAAACAATGTCAAAAATAAATTTTAGAGATGTTATAAATTAACTTGTTATACGAGATATAACATTACTTCACATGTTAAGAGTGCGCCTGTTTCAAGGTGAAGCATATTATGTATATTTATGATATTATTTTATTTACTAAATATTTGTGAAGAATGGTTAACGAATCCATTAGAGATGACTGAGTATTAGATTTGACACTACACGTTATTTAGTTACACGCTGTCAAAGACAAGCGGAATAAAATGATTAAAACATTGCAAAAATTTGAACCTGAATTTTTCTACAAGAAATTTTCGACTTGTATTCAAACGAACGAATTTATAACATAAGATTGTCCAAAGTTTTACTGAAGATAAATTAGAAATACTGAAAAAAGTGTAAAGTGGCATATTATATATTAATGTTAACAAATTTTCGACTTGTAATTTGCAGGAGTGTAGGTACCTAGTATTGTGGACTATTTCTGTTACATAATGTTTATCCCATATTATTCTCAATCATTAATTGAATATGTCGCTGCAGTGCCTAAAAATCCAGTCGACAATTATTATTCATGTATTACAACAACAAAATAAATATTATTTAGGCGTATCGAAAATAAATGACATGAGCGTTTCCATGAAACTAGTGTCGTACCATCGTATAAGATGGTATAGTATCGTAACGTAGTAGCAATCGTCTAGCTTAAGACAATTATTTTAAAACGAACTGATTTAGAGTCGGAAAGTGTCGAGCTTAATAAAATATAAAATCGAGAGAAACACGGAGAAGATTATGGTGAAGCAACATTGAGTTTGTCCAGACTGCATCAGATTAGTAATCGTCAAGTTGACAGCTGTGTAGGTGCGAGATGTCAGATTTCCTCGGCGATTTTACAGGGAAACGGAAGCGTCCATTGAGCAACCATATAGAGTATTATCTCAAGTGTGATCGAGTCTTACAGATCTGTTCAACAGATAATTACTAAATTATCCATCTTCAGGAGAGAAGATTGATGTAAATACTGGGCGGTATTTTTATCAGGCGTGATTCAATGAAATTGCTGCAAAATTAGGTGTGACAAGAATACTTATTTGTCGTCTAGGATCTAGAACTATAAATCAAGAAATACTAGCGTGAAACGTGTTACGAAATCAGACGATCTCCAAGTGAAGTAATTACAATTAGTTTTAACCATCAATACTTCTTCTTCGTCCCATTTATTCTAATCGGGTCGGGGTTCTATCGCTTGGACTGCACTTTTTCATCGCTCATTGTCTGCTCTGTGTCAGTCACTTGGAGTGTTGATATATGAATCATTCTTGACAGAGTCTTTCCATTTGCCTTTTCCATATTGTCCTGGGCTGTCCAATAGGCATTCGTCTTTCTGGTACTGCCATTAAAATCTATTTAGGCAGTCTTTCGTTTCCCATATGGATGATACATAACATCGAATACATCTGATCAAATACCGGTAAAATTAAAATATACCTTTAAAAAAACTTTTTTGGAAAGTTTCCATGTTAAATTTATGATAAAGAAAAGAATGAAGGTGTTAGGAAAAATGTAAGGCTGTTCTTAGTATATATGATAGAATGAAAAAAGGGTCGCTCACATGGTTTGGGCACGTTGAGCAAACGAATGAGGAAAGAATGGTAAGAAAAATACATATATGACGCAAGAATTGACATGGCGTAAACAGATTAACCAGATACTGGTGGATGCTCCTGTTAGGAGCATCCACCTTGTATGCAAAGATGTGGATGAGGTGAGAATTGTGTGTGAGGACAGCACAGTGCGTTGCTATATCCTCTCTGTCTACCCCCATGACGGTAAGTTCGTTAGTTCCATGCTACGTCCACCAAAAGTTGACAATCTCTGGTAAGTCTCTAACACATGCAGAGGAATTTCCGACTGCTGAATCAACACCGAGAACTCAGGTGTCATTTATCTTTTATTTATCAATCCGTAACGTTGCGATATATAACACTCGTACCCAACTGGGATCGCACGCTAAAATCTGTTGAAGGATTGACACAACTAGGGCGTTCCGACCGCTATTGTTGAATGTAAATTCATCGGGGAAAAGAATTTTTTATTGATCTTGGCCGCTGGGTCGCTTCAACGTGCTTCAACGGAACATAATAGAATCACAACGCGAGAGACATTCCGATGTAAGATTGTAGATTCGATAAATGGTAAACAAATGTCAACATTGCTAACACAAACAAAGAACTTTTTATACGTACTTTGATTATAAAGAATTTTTTTGACATCATATAATATATTAGTCTGTAGTAAAATAATAACACTAACATAATGTACTACAGATGTCTCACAGAGACGAAGTGATTTGTACGGGGAAGTAGGTGTGAATAAGTCTTTTGGTGTTTATAAAGCTTACGACTTACGACCTAGCATATGGCTAGCATAAGTGAGCACTTTACACAATGTGATCACGTTCACCAATTCAAACCACAACTGACCAGTAAATGAGATATCTATAATTAATAAACCTAGGTTAATAATGATCCCTCTGAGCATCCGGATAATAGGAGGATAAGGATAATATATATCTTAGTTAATAATGATCCCTGTATTTTTATATTTATCGCAAATATATTGTTGTATTCATTTTAATCAAATTAATTATTAAATTGTTAATTCTCCGAAAAAGCCGTCATATCCCATAAATATTACGATTTTCAAAAAAATATTTAGGTAATGTCATTTTTCCATATCTTTTCATCATACCATGTTTATTGTTATATGTTCATCATACCATGTTATAACTACTGGATTTTATTTTTATTATTAAGTTTATTATCACCCTGACGAAAGAAGCGATTGTTTCTTAGTCGGTCGGATAAGTATATAAACAAAGTGAAAAATAAATTTAATTAATAGCTAAATCAATATTAAAAAGATTTAAATTTTCAAATTGATTTCAAAAATGTGCACGCTTTCAGCACCACAATTTCTTGAGCCGAGTTGCAAAAGCGAATAAGTGTGTACCAGTTAGGCAAGGAATCCGTGGCCTCCTGATCACAAGCGAAAGCTTTATACAAAACGCCATCACGCGATATGTTTCCTTTACCGTACAAACATAATTGACCTGGTTAAAGAAATGACAATGGATTGATCATTTCGCCAATTTATTTGATCACGTGTAAGGAGAATTTATCTCGCGGCTGATTAAATTCAATGGAAAAGATGCAATCAATTGTACACTTGGAAGTTATGGGTTAGCTGTGTGTAAAATGGATGACTCCTTTCGTAAACATTATATTTCGAAGTCAGGCGATCACAATAGAGAGGATGCGATACGTTTCCTTTGTGCGATAACCTTCTAATCTGCATACAAACTGAATTTCAAGAAGTGAATTATATCTGGCCATTATTAACTAACAAGACGACAGCAAAATACAGGGATACAAAATATTCATTGACGAAAAATGATATTGATAAAATTAGCAAATTTATTCAATGATTATTCATGACTGAATGATTCAATATTCCAGTTACAATCACCTTTACACAAGTACCTAGGCTCATTTTATCAGTATCAAATTAATTATTTGTATTTCCATGTAAAAAATCTGTATTTGAAAGTAGTCGGTTTTATACCTCACCTGTTGATGTCAGGCTCTCGAAATTTGAGTAGTAAAATATAAAATTACGATTACGGTAACATAGTTTACGCTTTTTGACCCAATTTACTCAGTGATAAAATTAAGATGACACTTAATTATCAGCTATTTTATTCGGTGAAGTGTCCACATTTTCTATAGTTCAATACACATAAAATCTGGAAACAATTTTTTAAAAGTTTATTAACATTTAACTCCCTGATCACACACCCTGATCAAACTTTAATCGGGGATACATCCAATACTGACATCATATTGACGATATCGTGGCTTTTCCGATATATCGGAATCGGAATATAAATTTGCCGATAAACCGATACATTTCGCACCATAGATAATCCATGTGTAAACGCGCCATCTTCGCGCTTAATTCGTTCATGTTTAAACGCGGTACAATTTATCTACGCTAGCAGTATCCCCGCATTTCATAATTTCATTCCGAACACGGAATACGCGTCGGATCAATATTCTTACAATTATCATACTAAGCCAAAAGCCTGTGCTATGAAAATAGGACTAAATTGCTGGTGTCCTGGAATGGGGCTCGAATCACCAACTTACAGATCACTAGGAGAACGCCATGATCACTACACCAACAAGCTACTCATATAATAATCTGCAATTCCATATAATAATCGGCAATTACATAAAGTAAAAAATCTAAATAAATACTATACAAGTAATTCCATCTATTTTTAATTTAAACCGACAACTTTTAACACCATTTGAAATCTTAGTAGTCCGCATCGGTATCGTTATCGTCGATACTTTTTTTATAAATATCGGTATCGTATCGGCAAAAGTGCGTATCGATGCATCCCTAATTTTAGTGTGTTTTCATAATTTCACTAATCGTCGTGTTTAAAAACATAAATGATTTAATTTTTTTACGAAATGTAGACAATGCAAAGCTGGGCGTCCTCAATTTGACACAATTGTTTTCGTATTACGTTTCAACAAGAAGTACTAGATCGTTGGAGCTGTCTCACTTAACCTTCGGGTACCGGAGGATACGATTGCGGGCCGGAGTGGGGTACAAACGGGACCCCATTCAAATTTGCGTTTTAATGAAGTGTGATGGTTTGAAAATGTTCTATAATATTTTTAATTACATTTCTTATACAATACGATCAAGATTCCACTAAATTTGTCATCATTTTATATGAAACTGTAATAATTTGACGTCTCATTACTCACAAATATCTGACTAACAAGTAACCGAATCGTATAGAATATTGCTGATTGTCTATGGAAAAACATTTTTTCTACTTTTGACTGATTTGCTAGACATTAAAATTTAATTTTCTTTTGGTGTGGTATTCTTTGGGACATTTACGAGGATTACAAATAACGCTAGCTCAATATCATTAATAATTATTAAATAGTTTAAAAAATATTTTTTTGGGGTCAAGTTGTGCCCCGTCCCGGAACGAGAGTTTTAAAGGAGCCAAAAACAAATTATTAAATTAACGCACCTCTAGGCAGAATTTACAGGGCCCGGGAACGAATTCGAAAATATTTCACTGTTCTATAAAATATTAGGTCCTTACATATGAAATTGAGGTTTTGCCGTACTGGCAAATTTGATCTCAAATATCTTCTCTTTGGCTAGGAATTCCAAATCCAAATTTATACAGCTATTTACTCATGTATTTGTGTTTTGAAAATTATAATTTCATTTGTTTTTTCCTCAATTGTTTTTTTCTTTGCGTCACTCAGTTTACAAAATGAAAAACTTGAAATATCGCGTTATTTACGAGTACGAGTTCCACCGTGGCACCAGTGCTGCAGAAACGGCTCGAAGGATTAATGATGTGTATGGCGACGGTGCCGCAAAAGAAAACACAGTGCGTTTTTGGTTCCAACGTTTTCGTTCTGGAAATTTTGACCTGCAGAACAAGCCCCGTGGACGGCCGGAGACCAAAGTTGATAATGAAGAATTGAAGGCTATTGTGGAAGCGGATCCATCGCAAACCACATCCGAGTTAGCTGCAGGCTGCGGTGTTAGTGATAAAACTGTTTTAATCCACTTGAAACAAATTGGTAAGGTGAAAAAGCTTGAAAGGTGGGTACCTCACGAATTGAGTGAAGCAAATCAACAAACGCGCGTTGACTGCTGCGTTGCATTACTCAACCGGCACAATAATGAAGGGATTTTAAATCGAATCATTACCTGTGATGAAAAGTGGATCCTGTACGATAATCGGAAGCGCTCATCGCAATGGCTGAACCCTGCCGAACCAGCCAAACCATGCCCCAAGCGAAAATTGACTCCAAAAAAGTTACTTGTGAGCGTTTGGTGGACTAGTGCTGGTGTCGTTCACTATAGCTTTCTTAAATCTGGCCAGACGATTACGGCAGATGTCTATTGTCAGCAACTGCAAACCATGATGGAAAAGCTAGCTGCTAAACAACCGAGGCTGGTTAATCGCTCTAGGCCACTGCTGCTTCATGATAACGCTAGACCACACACTGCACAACAGACGGCTACCAAATTAGAGGAGCTTCAATTGGAATGTCTAAGACATCCACCGTACTCTCCGGACCTTGCCCCAACAGATTACCATTTTTTTCGAAATTTGGATAACTTCTTGCAAAGGAAAAAATTCAACTCCGATGGGGCAGTCCAAACCGCCTTCAAAGATTTTATTGATTCCCGTCCGAATGGTTTTTTTAGTAAAGGGATCGATGAAATACCTATGAGATGGCAAAAGTGCATAGATAGCAATGGTACATACTTTGATTAAATAAATATATTATAATAAAAAAAAATCGGCTTTATGTTCTTCCCATACTAAACGTCAATTTCATATGTAAGGACCTAATAGTAATGTAACTTATTTTATGCCATTCTGAGCAATAGTTACTTTACTAAATAGTTTAATTTTATTTAGTTGTCATTATTTTACCGATAACTTTCTTGTCTTTAATGAGTTTGTTGTGTAAACCGCATTCTTGTGTATATATGCCTGCATATATAGATATTTAATGAAATAAAGTAATGAATACAAAGGTAATGAAAATAACGAAAACAAATAAAATAACGGAACAGTAAATCCATTTTTTCGGGCAAAAATTCATTAATCCGGTAAGAAATTTAAAATGAAACATTAAAAATGTTTCTGTTCCTTAGTTTTTTCCTTAGCAGAAAATTTTCTATATATTTCTAGTCTTGAAAATTTGATTAATAATATTAAAATTACTTAGGTACATATTTTTCTTTTATCACTAAATTTTAATCTTTCTAATCTCTCTTTCTTCTCTCTCGAGTTTTAGGGTTTACAGAGAGAATTTATTTATCTATGCTAATTTTATCCCCTTGATAGTAATCCCCATCATATCGTGGTAGCGCTTTTACCAGTCTTAGAAGCACTTTTCGAACGCAATTTTCGGTATTGCGTTTAGCTCATTTAGCGATTTTGTCTTTATCTTCTCAATGTTGGCAAAACATTATTTTTTCATTTTTTTTCCATCTTCGGGAATAGAAAAAGTCACAAGGGGCCATATCCAGCGAATATGAAGTTGGAGTGTTGTTTTTTGGCCCGAAATATTGAAATCGCTGATTGATCAATGTACCTACTGAAATCAAATAAAAAATCGCTGAGCACGCCAAAACTGATGTATTGTTTTCGAAAGCCAATAATATGTCAGAAACGAAAAACGAAAAATGTGAATATTGGAATTACATAGTCCGCGAAATTTTTGATAAAACCTGGAAGATGTTAAAATAGATTATTGAATGTTAGAGTTGAGATACACTTAAGGTGTTCAAATAGCAATAATTATTCCGAATTCGCGAATCGCCTTTTGGTTAGGGATCATTCTTTTGATATTAATAAGAGTATACAAATTTACATACAGAATTACAGGTTGATAAATTAGAATTAAGAAAAAGTATTAATAGTAAGTCGAATATTATAAATAACAAGGCCCTTTTTACAAATTTATCTTTTATATTTGATTTCATGTCAGTGCTTAATTAGAGCTTCGGAAATGGGGAGAGATAGACCGAGATGGAGGAAAATTATTGAGGAGGCCAAGACCCACCAAGGGTTGTAATGCCAAGAATGATGATGATGACTTAATTATTATACATCGATTTTTGATTTTTAATTCGTTAGTACACATTGTATCCTGACGAAGAGACCATTGGCATTGAAAGATGTTGACATTTTCAATATATAATTGGTGAAATCAAAGCGTAGCTTGTTGGTCTTGTGGTTAGGACTGATCCAAAGGTCGCAGGTTCGAATCTCACTCCAGACAAGCAAGTTAGTCCAATTTTCATAGCACAAGCGTTTAGCTTAATTTGAAAATAGTAAGAATATTGATGTGACACGAATTCCGTGTTCGCATCTCTATTTTTTTTTTTAAATAAAAAAAAATTAAACATTTTTATTACTTAGACTATTTTGGATTCAGAGAAATTGAGAATGAAGATGGAATGCTAAACAGTCATATTTCGAGAATTTTTCAAAGGTCATCGAAGACATCAGAACTGAACTAAAACCCACGAAAGGAGTTCTTATGATCTGCAATGTCTGCACTGTTTGGCCACGTACCGAGGGACCGCGCTGTTTGTCACAGTCGGAGTAGAACAATGCCATAACGCTCGCGTCGCCCTCGCCACCCACCGAGCCGGCTGAATGGTCCGAAGAGCCATGTGTCCTGGCCGCGGGCGCTGGTCTTGCGTTAGCGTCTCGCGTCCGACAATTCGTAATACGCCCAGTTATCGTCGAGATCAGCGCCAGCAACAAAAGGAACAAAGGGAAGAAGCGAGACGGCGAGAAAGAGACGGACAGAGAGCCAGTTAATTAATTATATCAGCACCGGGTGTTTGTTCTGGCAGAGGAAGTGGTGGAAAATTCTTCGGATTTTAGCGAAGCATCTCAAAAATTCACTAAAACAATGCTCAAACATTTGAGATGTGGATAACTTCTAAAAATGCGCTGGATCGATAGTATTACAAATTACAATGGATGCAATAAATCCTTGAAAAAATTAAAACCCAGAAATCGAAACATTTTGACCATATCATGAGACATCCAGAGAAGTACTAGATCCTGCATTTCATCATTCATGGCAAAAATTGCAAGCGGAAGAGATCCTGGAAAACGAAGAACATCCTGGCTGAAAATTTGAAGGTAGTAGGTATCCACTGTCCAACTATTTCGAACTGCTGCTAGTATGATTGTGATCGCTAACGTCCGATGACAGATTATTTATTCAGAAGATACGCACTAGGATAAGCACTAGAAAATGAAGAATATCTTAAAATTTGAAAGCTTGAGAAATTTAAGAAAAAATCATAAAAACATACATTAGATAATATACAAGAAAATCGACCAGTTACTACTCTCTGATAACGCAGATAATTTTTGGAGGCTTAATATAGAGAAATGGAACGACCTGATCAACGGTAAACAAAGTGAATAAAATTCGGAAAGACAGAAACATTATCAGGTCCAATAAGGTGAAGATTGTCAGAAATCTTGTTTTTAAGAAAAGACTGAGGTCTTTCTCTATGAGTATGAAGTGTGGATGCTGAGACAACAAGAGCACAGGACGATATACGTAATTATAGATGCGCTTTTCTGGCGGCGCATGTTGCGAACCTCGGGACAGCTAACAAAACAAACAACTCCATTTTACAAGAAATGAATGCTAAGCAACGTCTATCTTACACAATACAAACGCGCATAATGCATGAATGCAATTTAGAGGCTGGTGGAACAAGGAAGAGTCGAGAGATCGGAAGATGGAACCAACTAAGTGAAGGATCTAGTGATGTCTGTAAACAATAGCAAACCCAGGAAGCCTTTAGTCAGAAATGCTGCGGATCAGAACAGTTGATGGATAGTTTTGAAGAAGGAGAGAAAAAATAACACATTTAACAGCTTAAAAATTAAAGCTACATCTGAACGCAGTTATGCTGAAAACAGCCAGCCACGAAATCTCAATAGAGATAAAAAAAAAGCACATTCGTGAAAAGAGGGAATAACTTAAATATTCTACCTTTCAAAATGATCAATAATATAATGTTTCTAAGTTTAAAGATAAAAAGTTCCGTGGACATTTTCTGCAGATTTTAAAATGGGATTTTGGCGATAAACAAATTATTCAAAAGGCGATATTTATTCATTTTTGTATCAAAATGGCATGACTGTTTTTGAAAGAACGTAGAATTTACCTTAGTACTCATCCCAATTATAATAATTTCGTTGTCCGTCCGTTAATAAATGCATATTTTTTGGAAACGTAATTTTTGTAATAGTTAGTTTACATGCAATTTTTATTATATTGTAGACTGGTTAACTGGTTACCGTTTTATAGCTTCTTTAGTTTGGTTACCTACTTTACATGTTATATAACCGTTCTGTAAATTTTTCAGTTACAAATGTACAATGCTGCTTCTGTTACCCTAAAATAACTAATCAGTCAAAGAATCGTCTTAGAAGATATTAGCGTAATCAGAGATGATGTGTTGTTATTGTTCAATAAAATGGCAATGAGCGTACCTGATGAGCCTATTGTCCACCCTATAAGATTAAACCCTACACCCTGGTTCCGATACACTTCCGGAAGCTCGGCACGAACTGTTCGATTGGAATCGTCTCGAGTACAGTGTTATTTTTATTGAATGTTGTGTTTTCGCACGCTGTTAATTCATTAATTTTAATTGATTTTGTTTAATTTATTTATGTATTACTTGGACTTGGGTGTGAAAATACTCCCAAGAATATCATTAGAAAAATATATTGAAAAAAATCAAATAAACGAATACGAATCCAGAACTTTCCATTGCTAGGAAGCCACGTTAATCATTAACATGAATTATGAACTTACACACGTAGGTAGTCTTTTGGTTTATTAATTAAAAGAACCTTAAAAATATGTAGGTATAATTTGAACTTAATTAAGTTGTATAAATAATGATTAATATAAGTGTTTTTAATTAATTCAACTACAGATAAAACAATATAAATCTGAGAAGAAGTCATGTTCTATGAATTTGAAATGCAGCAGGATATTGATATATAAATGGACGAATATATCGCTGTAGAAAAAACGTTGCATGAATCACAAGGCTGACGGATATCAAAGTGCCGAAAACAAGACTTAAGACAAAACTAATAATTAAATCACTATATAATCGATCAACAGAAATAATTAAACAGACATTTTTGCGGCAAATTAAAATTCTGAATAAAATTGTAGAGACGGTAAAACTGCAAAACTGAATACGAATTCCTGTAAATCGCATTGAAATAGTACCTAATCAACTATATGACTAAAAAAACATAATATTTTTAACAATATTTTTAGGAGTATACATATGATTTTAGAACACGGTTACTGAATTTTGTCCAGAGGGGGATAATTATTAAATAAGATCAATTATAGAAGTCTCACGGAGACGAAGCTATTTCTATGTAAATGTGTATAGAAGTCTTTATAGGGTGGCCCAGGGCTCATGACCTGTATGAGCTGGTATAAGTGATCACTTTGCACAATGCAACGTTTGCCAATTCCATCGTAAGAACAGCCACACATTATCATTTTTTTAAAGTTGTATCACTTCTAAATCAGTTTCTTTAATATATTCAAAATGACTTTGCTAGACATATATGGTCCTTTCTATGATATTTTCCATACATAAATTTCGGAACTGGTAATGATAAATCTATATTTGATTTTTAAAGTGGAATATTCAGGAATATTCTTTTTAATATACCTACTTATACATGATATTCTTCCGAATTTTTAAATATATGCACTAGAATACGCCTTTCCATATAAATAGTTCTGTGAGACTTCTATAATTTATCTTAATTAATAAATAATATTTTGTTTTTTATAGCGTCAGCGTGGTGGACTAGACTTATACAAAATAGATTATTTTTTTACGTTTCAACAGGCCTAGAGGCCTAATTACACAAGCGAAACACATCACAAAACACACAGGCTTGAGTAAATCTCATATAGATTAATCGAGACCTCACCGGGAATCGAACCCGATTTGAGAATCCAATGTCATAACCATTGGGCTACGACGGCCGCCTACGAGATGCATTATATATATTTTTTTTTTAAATGTTAACTAATAAAGCGACCATAATTTGCAAAAGGTTAACCAAAGCCAATTTCATAAATAATAGCATAATACAAACAGTAATGGAAGAAGCCATGTCCCGGCGATTTCCCAGGGCACCATAAAGGCCAAAAGACATACGGTGGAAGTAAGGTAGTACAGAAACTTGTCTTGTAATCAGAACCATAGAGCGATCGATAAAGCCCGTTATTAGGAGGGCATGAGGGGTACAACTACTCCACATCGAGCGTAATATATGTCCGTGAGTACCTCCGTAGCGTGTGCTGGTGCATGTGATCCTTACATGGATGCAAGTGGTCGAGGTACTCCTTGAACTACGGCCACAAACATGCACGTAGCCAAGTGAGGTGTGTATGGGGCAGATTGTGAGCGTGTGAGTGAGCAACGATTTGGGATCGGGAATTCAGAAACAACGGTAGTCATTTTTAATTTTTTTTTAATGAGACTCCAACTAACGAAAATCCTGGGTAAAAAATACATAAAGAAACAATACATTACTTATTTCAAACTCAGCCAACTATCCCAATTACAAGCCTAACCTAACCTAACCCAACAAACAAGTGTCACAAGGCAAGCGACAAACATTAATTTTGCTGTGCCTAACATAAAAACCTCTCTTGGACAAAGACACTTAATTTTCTATATAACTGAAGAAATGAAGGCAACTGTAAAACTCAGCCATTTTAAATATCAAATAATAAATTGGCTAAAAAAATCAGGCACGGTAAGAACAAATAAATTTTCTTTTATGAATTTCTATATTTTTTATATATATTTGCTTTACTATTGTATTATATTTTTAAACTATTAAATTGTTAATTATAACTGCCTAAGAACAGGTTTCACCTAGTGCGGCGTTATAAGCCATATTATGTAAAAAAGTGTATTTGTAAAACAAATGTCTTCGGCCTGCTATAGCAACATGCGTATATTTAATGTGTCAATGCAGAGAGAACAAGTAATAAAATGTAAATAAAGAATTGATATTGGGGTTCAGATTATTGCCAAGAAAATGGATGTTGAGCAGCTCCGACATTTCGAAATTTCCTAAATAATTAACTAATGTATACCGTAAACAAAGATAATAAAACAAAATTTGAATTTTTTTTATTGTATTTTATGATGTCTCAAGGTGGTGGAACCCCTTAATGAGTCGGTAGATACTAAATAATATTACAAAAAAGTAATATTATTTATTAACAATACTATTATATGCACGTCCTGAGAACACAATACTGGATTCTATCCACAGAGAGATATTTATTGATTAAGATTAATTACAGCAGTCTCACAGAGACGAAGCTATTTATATGGGAAACGTGTGTGGACGTCTTTATAGAAAATCTATGTATATGATGTCATGTGAAAGACTATAGATGTAGTCGAATATTCGAAGCATTCGAATATATGAAGGAAACTGATATGTAACATATAGGTATATACGATTTTCAAAAATTGATAATGTGAAGTTATTTTTGCGGTGAAATTAGTGAACGTTACATTGCGTAGAGTGATCACTTAAGCCAGCTCAGACATGTATTAAGCCCTGGGCCACCCCATAAAGAATTCCATAAACGTTTCCCATATAGGTAAATAGCTCAATTTTAAAAAAAAAATATTAAATTTCTATAATGGTTAAATATAAATTATCGACGACGAGTCATCCAGCCGTTACATGATTTTAGAAGTATTACTAGACGCGAGACAATAATATAAGAAATATAACATTAAATTACAATCTGACATGTATTAAGCGGGCAATGTGTCTTTTGTTGCAATAATAATCACTGACGTCATAATTGAAGCAAATTATAATATTTGCGCAATCACGCCATCGGCCGGGCGAAAGGTCGCAGGCCGGCCGCAGTTCCTACCGAGAAGTTTTAAATTAATAAAAGCTCATTCCAACAGCTGTACCGCCGGAGAAAAGTGTAGCACGCGCGGGGCAGGGCAATACCGCCGCTGCTGCGGCGCCCCCGGTGGGCGGCGGGCCGCGAATCGCCTGCGAGGCCGGGCGGCGTTGGGACCTTCCGCACGCGGGGCGGTGTTAATTGGGCGTGTCGTTAGCAGAGGTATAACGTACGACGTCATGGCACAACGAAGTGACCCGAAGCTGATCCATAAAAACCAGCTCCTACTGGGATTTAAGGCGACGGAAACGTATTTCAAATGCAATTATGTAATCCGAAATGGAAACGTCTGACATGGATACTTCATTATTTACTTAATTTTTCCTTAATAGGTTTTCTTACAGCCAATGATATTTGTGTATAGGTACATCAGTTATATAATAAGACAGCCTGTGGCCAATTATAAGAGTAAGTACAATATATGTATGTGAAGGTTAGGTTAGGTTAGGTTAGGTTAGGTTATGTGTTAGGAGCCTCAGCAATCGACGAGCTTGCATGTGAAGATGTGTTAATACGAATGAGGCGAGAGCTGTTTTATGGACAGAAGAGTGTTGCGCTCCACATTTCTTGCATACCCCCAAAGAGAAACGGCGCGATAAGTTAATTAATTTGTTACAAATAAATAAAAATAATTGAAAAAAATGAAAATAAATAACAAGATTTTTGCTACGTTATGTAGAGCCCATAAGAAAAGAGATGGAGCCACTTTGAGGCTGTCATGAAGTCAGGAAGAAGTTCTTTGATTTGCGCAGCCCGCGTCAGAAGCTTCCCACTCACGGTCGAGTGTAAATATCGCGGAGGTACCGGTCAACTTAAGCAGCTGTTTGTAAGCTTGTTACTGTAAGGTGTTATAGTTGCACAGGCAGGCTTTTATATTAGTTTATTGAAGTTATACGTTTTGAAGAACGTTGGGGTTGTAATTTAAGTAAGCAACGAAGTCGCGCGCATCATGCAACGGAAGTTTTCACACCATGAAGTTGGCCGTCGAAGAAAGTAAAGTGTGCACATTTCATATATTGGCTAAGTTCATTTGTAAGACACCCAGACTGCAGAATGCAGGAACGGGGTAAAATACGAATGCGCATTCTATCCAGTTATGTTCCAACGCAGGGTATACAACACAACACGCGGTTTATTTTATGAACGCGTGTTGTGTTGTATTTTATATATATTTATTTAAAGCCATCGGCGTTGCCTTGTGGGCTTTTGAACTGCCTTCCTCGTATATTGTGCGGGAACGAGTGGCTTAAAAGCAAAACTGCCACTATCCAATAAAGGGAATTGAGATAAATGCATTTGTAATTGTTGACATAGACAAAGCGAAGATTATAAAATTAATATGCTTTTTGATAAATTTTCCATAATTTTAAATAAATCCATTGTAGGTAAATCTGCCATATTTCCAAAAAATCATTTTTAAATACGTTAACCGTTAATTTAAAATATAATTTGTATTTAAACTTTGTAGTACCTACACAAGCAATATTTGAGTTATTTATCACTGCTATAGTTTCGAGAGGAGCAGCCCTTCTCATTATCAGGTATAATTAACAACTTATTTAATAACTGATATTAATTAACTATACCTCATAATGAA
Source organism: Agrypnia vestita (assembly GCA_016648135.1). Lineage (NCBI taxonomy): Eukaryota > Metazoa > Arthropoda > Insecta > Trichoptera > Phryganeidae > Agrypnia > Agrypnia vestita. The sequence goes on from JADDOH010009777.1 coordinate 73,968, forward strand.
TGGACTGTTCCTTTCGAAACTATATAGTAGTAATAAATAACTTAAATATTGTGTTTGTTGCACAAAGTTTAAATAAAAAATATTTTTTAAATTAAAATGTTGCACCACAATAATTGTTTCTATTTTATTTTCATTTTGTAAATTATTTTATTTACGCTTACACAGGCCAAGAGGCCCAATTACAGAAGCGAAACACGTCACAAAACACCCAAGTTTGAGTAAATCACATAGATTAATAATTATCACCACCACGGGAATCGGATGCCAAATCGTTTTATGACGTTACCATTTAGTTTAATCTCGATTAATTTTATTTATATCTTGTATTGTTATCGTCAAAGAAACAAGATATATCGAATTAAACAAAATAGTTGAGCTTTGTGTAAGCAATTTACATAATATGTATATGAAGGTGTACATCCGCAATATAAAATTTATCATTATTAGAGTTACTTCCTCCTTTTCAGATTTACATTCCATTTCATTGTATCAATTTTATAATGATTTTATGATGGATAAATACATTATATACAGGTATAATATTGAAGTTAAAAATATAAATTACGCCCTCAAAAATGGCGTCCTCATGATGCGTATTCTTGCATCAATTTATTTCTGTGTGTAGCGAACGCGCACCGAAAATAAGCCCCACTTTCACCAAAAATATCATTAAATGCCTGCACGTTTACGGGATTCAATAATTTTTAATTCCATAGTTCACGGTGTGCATGCGAGTCTGGAATTAATGTAACATATTGAAATAATTCTCCCACTGATAGTTCCTTAAACTAACCAATGAAATGGAATACAGGATTAAATCAAATGAGTGAGCCAACTAGGTATCATTTAGGTACTTCACGCAGATTAAAGGAATGATATCCTCACTGTTCGATTCACTTCAATTCGTTGACTTAAATAGAAAATTGAATATATATTGAAGAAACTAAGCAAATGACCCAATATCATGGAAACGATGTCCGATTGATCATAATTTTTAACTGGAACACGCAATTATACCGAATAAACGAAGCAAGCAGTCAGTTATCGGCAACTGTCTTCTAGATCGGAATTTCGAGAAGTTTTAGCATGAAGTAGAATACTTAGGCAGAAATGCCTCCACGAATTTCTGAGACACACTGTCTTCAGGCAAAGCATATAGAGAGGATCTGCAAAAACTGACGGAAACTGGAAAAGGTGACGACTTCGAACTGGATGGACAGACCAGATCAAGGATGTTACTGGCTTATCTAATGCAACAAACAGCTCTTCAAGCTGCGGGCTGCACGAAAAAATTGTCAAGGGTTACATCAACAGATCACAATACAATCGCTATCCAAATAGTGGAAAAGAAAAGCGTTTGCGTTAATGATGAATTGAAGCGTTATTGTGACTATGATTGTGTTATTTGTATTCAATTTAACGAAACGGTGATTGATAACTGAGATTTCACTGTGAGAGTTTTGTTTTAAGTGTTCCAATTATTGCTTGCCGAATCAAAAAAAAATTAACAATCATAGTCACAATCAAGGCTAAAATAACGGTTTGACTCATCACTAGATTGTGTAAAATTGTAGTATTTTAAGGAAGAACAGAACAAAGGTCCAACTTCATTATGAGGAAGTAAAATCAAGGTTAACGCCAAACAAAAAACACGTTTATGCGTGTAGAGCATATTTTCAATATCGTGGGTATATCAAAAACATGAGATTCATTGTGTTCAAACGGGTTTGGAGCGTTATTGAAAGTCCAGGCGTTATCAGGGGCCGAGATAACACAAATGTATTAAACACCTCTCGGTAGTAACACTACCTAAGGGCAGCTTAACACAATTGAACTGGGATTATCGGATAAACAATTATTATACAAACTCCTTTGTTGTTGTTGAATGTCATAACGGACAAGCTCGCCAGCCTCGGGCCGTAAAGAATAATTATTGTTATCGAGTGACGGTTGTGTGATTTATACGGTACCGGTCACTCATTGTCACTGCTTTGAGGCGTCTAGTAATAAAACGGTGTAGCAATAATCGTACAATAAAAGGAGAACATTTTTGGTACAATGGCTGGGTGCCTACGTAAGCGGCAAAGCTGCGGCCGTGTAGATCGAGTTGGTGTCAATATGAAATTACATAAGAAAAAAATACATATAGTAAAATTACACAAGGTGAAAATTCCACAATAAAAAATTACAAGCATTCAAAATTCCACATTTTTTAAAACATAACCAAAAGTAATTTTTTTTCAGGACACGAAATATATCATTAAATATAAAATGTAATTTTTTTGTCAAAAAAACGTGAAATTTAGAGCGTGTAATTTATTCATCACGTAATTTTCAATGTAAACGTTAATGAAGTAACCGGATCTAGCTATATTTTTGGCTATATAATAATTTCGTTGTTTGTCTGTCGGTCCGCAACGTTCATAACTTGCTGGAATTAAAATTAGAAGTACGCAAGGATCGCCGCAACAAATTACACGGCGTTGAAATTTTTATAATATTATATAGTTTTAGGTTTAAGCGAACATGTACAAATATTGTGTTCCCTAATTTTTCACGGGTATGCGGCTATTGTGAAATAAAATATTAAAAATTTACAATAAAAGGAGTAGGTAAGTAACGTCAGTTGCATAACCACAAGAATATTGAAACATTATGTTTTTACAAGACTTTTTCCAGAAATGTCTAGATATAGGATAGATGAACTGAAAAAAAATAAATTGAATTCTTGGCACAAAACTTGTCATTCAATTCTTGGCACGAATTCAAATACATATTTTGCAAAGTTTCCAGTAGATTTCGCGATAGAAATTCGTGATGGAAAAAATACTCCCATTGAAAATTGAGTTTAGGGTAGTGCATGAATTGATTTTATAAATGCAGTGAGCATGTTGAGACATCAGACACCGATGAATAAATAAAATGCATAAATAAATAAAAGACACCGTTGACCTTGGAAGCCACGGGCTTCTGTATCTGTGCGGTAGTTAAAATATCTTTCGAATTCGAACACAAAATGAATGAATGAAAAGTTTTGTAACAAACGGAGAATTTCCAAATTGTCGATTTGTAATAAATTTTTAACGGCATTAAGAATTTTTTGACCACAAAAATATAATTAAATTTTATGATATTTTAATGTTATTCTGGAATATCTACTAGGGACCTGTTGATAATAATCATTGTAAATTGTTCAAAAAAATGAAATACGAAACAGAAATTACCAATATACACCAATTATAATAATTTCGTTGTATGTCTGTCCGTCCGTTCGTCCGCGTAACTTCGTGTAACGTCCGTAACATTTTTATAGCAAATATTTTTTTGTGAAAATATTTTCAATGTGCCCCGAATTCCCCTACATAAGCTCGAGCTTCTGGTTTCAATTTAATCATCCTAATTTTTGCTCCAGATATTTTTAAAACTTTTATTTATCCAAATGATAGAACACAGTAAATTGCTTTTAAAGTAAGTAGGTACTTGTGGTTCCACATCTTTGAAGTCTCTGTGGGCCCTTGCGCCAGCCAGACGAGCGGCTGTCACAATCGGGGTAATTGTTTCGAGTGACTGACGCGGAAGATCGCATCTTCCTAACGGAGAGACCTGTCTTCCATGTCGCTGGTCTCTCCGAAGCAAGACAATGAGATATCATTGGTGATCGAGCAAAAATCATTGTAGACGAACTGAAGATTGCTCACGGACTGCTTTAATAATCTGAATATAATAATTTCGTCGTCTGTCCGTCTGTCTGTTTGTCCGTATCTTTATGTGACGTCCGTAATTTTGTTCTAATTCACGATTAAAAAAAAACAAATTAGACGGCAGGAGAAGGGGTTTGAACCTCGGGCGAGCAAACCCGAAGGCGGTGACCTAGCGACGTTGCCACCACCGCATGAGCGTGACCCGTCAGAAATACATTACATATAGGAGCAAAGGCGCGAACCAATGATTCGTCATTTTTGACGGGTTACGCCTAGTACTATAATATTGAGCGGTATTACTGAGTTTTTTCCTTGAGGAATTTTCCATTGTTTTTATGAATTAAATGATTAAATTGCTTACAACACTGACACAAACGATCACTTTATATGAGTGTGAAGTAAGGTCTCTTATTTTAATAAGACGCACGTCCTCGAAAATATGATCTTGAGCAAGATTTACGGTTCAGTGCATGGCCTACGATCATAACCTAACCTAACCTAATAATGGAGGAGGTTAAAGAACTTGGAATTTCAGGAATGTTATGACACCCCAAATATCCTGACACGCACAATGTCCTTATACTCAAGTTCACAGGGTCAAGCCCAAGGGGGCAGTGTCGGATTAAATATTGTGGAGACCCCATAAAGCAAATTAACTCCGTTATACATTTTAATTTGAATCCCACTTTATTACTCAAAACTAAACATAAACAATTGTAAATGCTTTTTTAATTTTTGTAAATCGCTAACACTTTAGATTTTTAATGTAATTTACGCTAAACTAAACTTTGTACTACACTCAGGTTGCGTTATTTTGTCACAACTATGGTTTCGAGCGGAGCAGTTCCTCTCATCATCAAAAATCAATATATTAATTACACTTAAAGATAAGAGGGACTGCACCTGTCGAAACTGTGTGTGGGCATATGAGGGAGAAACTATAGTGGTCTCAAAATAGATCAACGTGAGTGTGCTACAAAATTGAGTTTAGTGCAAATTAGAATAAACTTGTTGCACCATAAAGTAAATGCCATATCAATCAATAATATAGGTGTTAATTTTCCTTAATTTTTTTGCGAATCTTTCAGAGTATCCTAGAAAACGATCTTTTCATTGTTAATTCATTTGTACTAGTGTAATTGATCAATAGTAAATTTTCAGTAGTTTTTAATTATAATAATGTTAATATGGACCTGTACGATATAGGAGAGGACCACATCGACAATGTAAGAAGAAGAAGAAAAAGAGAAAAGGAAGATGAATGTACGTTTTATTTTGAAAAAAGGAATAAAATAGATACAATAAAATAACAGGCCGTAACGCGATGATATTACAATCAGGGTTAACAAGGTTAATATGAAGTAGAGATTAAAATCATGGTATGACATATCAACAATGACTCGGGGACAAACAGCTTCCATCTCCGACGCAGAATCCGATGTTGGTTTGATTGGAAAAGGCTCTCGGATGGTGAGCAAAACAGGTATTGCATTTGTGGTCAGATTTGCGGCGGATATGAAATATTGCAACACGGTGCAATGAAGTTGTTCAATGAGAAAGCAACTAAGCAGTATAAATTTATCACGCGCAGTGCGTATTCCACCGAAGCTCTACAAATAAATTTTAATATGTTTAAAAGTTATGGTAACGGTTTGAGAAATGATTAAACGACGAGATAAAATTCCGCCGCGTATTTAAGATTCATTCAAAATAAGTTGGAGGTACACGGTGACCCAGAAAAAGAAAAGAATACGAGATTTAATCGGAAACTGAGATTAAATGCCCCTTAAGTGTAGCATAAGATTTAGCGTACAACTTATTATTGAATTAATTTTATATCACGTATCTTCAAACACAATTTACTTGTACGTACTGCACCTAAAGAATACACCTACAATTGATGAAATTAAATATTAATTAGTTAGTAAACACAATTAATTACATATTGTAATTGTAATTGCTAATTGTGGTCAATATACAGTTAGTTACAGCTTATTTCAAAGAACTGTCTGCACGCCACTGAGAGAAAGACATCGAATAAAACTGCCAGATAGTAAAAAATGCTAATTTAAAAAATCTATGATACAGCGCTTTGAAGCTTTTTAATAAAATGCCAGAAGAAATAAGTGAAGACGAAAAAACGTCTGAATTTAAAATAAAGCGCTTTAATTTAAAATATGTTTTCTTTTAAATACGATGAGGGGGACTTCTCCTCTCGAAACAATAGTAGTAATTAATAACTCGTATTGTGTGTGTATTGGAGTTCGAATGATTGGTAGGGTCGCAATGGTACACTCCCTGCTGGAAGGAATGTGCCTATTTATAGGCAGCATTTTAATGCTGCGTAACGCCACGTTTGTATGCCATCACCAACACTACCAATAAGTCCGACTCTCTAGCGTTCACGAGTGGTCATCAGGAAACCCCGCGAACCCCGGGCAATATGATGACCACCATTATAACATCACAGCAGATAGAGAAAGGGCAAATGGCGAAAATCCGGCGCCATCAAACGGGAACCAGCTAGCTAAGGGAAGGAAAACCCCAACAGAAAACCCTGGTCCTCCAGGTTGGGGGTTGGGCGTAGGGCTAACAACTTTACCCCAAAATGTTACGATAAGCAGCCAAGCCTCGGATGAGCTCTATACTCTGTTTAAGGAGCCAAACGTCAGAAAAAAATATAAAACTGGGAAGACTTCGGTGGCTGGGGCATGCTGTTGAGAAAATGTCTCTGCATCAAGCACCAAAGTCCCTGCTGAACTCAAGGCCAATAGGGCGAAGGAGCTTAGAAAGGCAAAAATTAAGATGGAGTGGAAACAACGTCCCCAAAGACATCTCTGCCTTGGAGCTTCGGAACTGGAGAGAGCTGGCACTAAACCGAGATGAGTGGAGGAAGATTATTGAGGAGGCCAAGACCCACCAAGGGTTGTAGTGTCAAGAGTGATGATGATGATTGTGTGTGTATTACAAAGTTAAAATAAAACATATTTTAAATTATAATTTTGCACCACGAAGTAACTGCCAAATCTTTCAATGATAATAAAGCGGCTTGTTTTAAATACCAAATAATGGAAAATTTGTGTTTTTATAAATTCTAGATGGATATAAAAATGAAGGTATAAAAAAAGAGAAATATACAGGTGTGAAAATGTATGGCAAAACCATAACAACAAATAAATAAAACCAACAAGATGCGACGGTATGAGAAATCGGAGGAGAACGCATAAAACCTGGCCGTCAATAAAATTTTGAGTGAAGTTCAAGCCAAAAAAAGCGTATATGTAAAGATAGATATATTTTTATTTATTTAATATATACGGTACAGGACAAAGCCTTTGACAATTAAAACATTATCAACAATCAATAAAAAAAATCATCTTGATAAAAGAAATATAAAAAACACCAATATTTAAATAGTCAACAGAGTAACGATTATATTGAATCATGCGCAATAGCAGTAATATGTGTAGGTAATTGGAAAAAATGGAAAGATCTTAAAAGCAAAAAAAATCTGTATCGTGGATACGTACAATAAATGACTATAATAGACATTTAATTTGAATAATATTTTTTGAACACTAATATTAATAATAATAACGCTATTATTTCGAGAGTAATAATATATAATGGGGGCATTATTGTGTTCGAGTTACATTTGCCAATTAAATATAAAAAAAAGTGAAATAAAAATAAAATTTAGTACAAGAATTTCTAAAATTTTATCTGTCTACTGAGTTGGAAATACAGCATTACAAATGTAATATTAGAGGTTGTATTCATATAAGGCTTTGGAAACAGGCAGAAATATTGGTCAATGGTATTATTACTACTGCCCTGTTTATAATAGTGCGGAATATTATATTTACTAATTTGAATTTCTATCGAGGATGTTCTAATATTTATATCCTTAATATGAATAAACTAATAAATAATTACTTAATACAATAAAGTGAAACTTTAATTATTAAAATTTTAAAACATAAATATGTCATAATACGTCTCAGGGTTCAAACGTCAACGCGTTTGAGATGTATTTTCTACTACAAAAATGTAACAAACTATCGCATTCACTCACCATTGCTCAGGATTCATAGAATTGGTAATAAATAAATACATTGAATTTGTTGATACATTTCATGAACGATCGACAACATTTAAGATAAACGTCTTGTTTAATAATGGTGTGATTTTCTTTTTACATATGGGGGGTAAAAAAGCAAAGACAGCCAAATTCATCATCACAGATATTTCTGAGATAAACACAAAAAACCTATCACTACTCAAGGATTTTTTTCTGGAATCTATGAAGCCTACATCTAATTGGAAATAAGTTTAAAAACAATGTTCACCTCAGTTTCTCTTTGATATATATTTATAAATAAATATTTAACTTTTAAACATGGATATTGCTCGGTTTGCCACCAAATAGTGGACATTGCTCTTTTTGCTATTTACTAATTGGATATTGCTGTCTTCGCTATGATGTTTCCGTCTAAAATCGACATCAACTGTTATTTGTCACTCACAGCCCGAAGCGGTCATTTTGTCACTAACATATCCTGGGGGTTGATTGGTTGAAGTAGATATTACTGCCGTGATTTGAAAACATAATTTTTGAAAGCATTCGCCTATATTTTCTATTAAATCTCAAATTCAACAGATACATTCTACATTTGTAATCCTCGATGACTGCATTAAAAACATCTGCCTTTATTTTTATATATGTACTTTTTACATTCTATCCATTCAATGTCAAATATCATATTTGTCAAAATATTATTTTTTGGTTAACGGTTCTTCGTACAGTATAAGTAAATAAATGAACACCGTACAAAGGCGTCGGTTGTTAGTCGGGGATATGTTCGTGTCTTATGAATTGTTTATTGAACATGCATTATCTGCGGTGTTAATCGCTCGGTGGCTGGATGCAGAACTTGAATGGGCCGAGATTCGCGCGGACACGTACCCGGGCAATTTAGCAATGATCCCGGCTAATGCGATATTAATCCTGCGGTGCGTGGCGCGTATCCAGTACCCAGCATCCGCAAACAATCATTTGCGCACGTCAAATGGACCCGGTTATTAACAAGACACGTGTGTTGTGGACACTGTGGATACAACTATTCAAAACAGTTACAGACAGTTGCGTGTTATTCATGGAAATAATTAATTTATACGAAAATTCAAGAATATATGGACGAGATAACAAGAAGAAAACAATGCTTTAACAGGTTGTCTATAATAAAATAAATGACATGAAAAATTGTGCGATATTTCAAGCACATAGAACGCTTTTTGGGATTGTTGTGGATATGAGAAAATTGATATTTCGTCGTAGAAAAAAGTCACTATCTACACTTTTTTGAAAAGTTGATTTTTTGTATATTTGCATAAATATAATAATAATCTATAAAAAAATATATATTCTGAAATGTACATCAAATGACATGGAAAAAAATTACAAAAGATTAAATGCTCAAAAATTACAGTAAATTACTGAAATTCGGGAATATTAAAAGAGGGTTAAGTATAGAGAGTACGATTTATTACAAATAAAACAAATTTGCAACAAAATAAATACATAAAATGAATAAATAATAACAGGTTTCAATAAAACGAGACTAATGATTGATGAAAGGACAGAAAGATGGATGGAAAACGAATGTGGGTAAGACCTGAAATAACCAATTATATTGCCATTTACCTAGTGTAGGAGAAATGTTGGAAAACTTAAGAACGGACGAGAGGATGTGTGAAAGAAGGGTATGGATATTTGGTGCTCTGTTCTCCAGCGTGTATTTATGCTATACATAGATAGTACAGTAAACTCAGTTGAGACTAGAAGAGTATCAGTGAAAAATCAACATAATCTAAACTACTCGTCCAAACAATGTTGTGTAAAAGGAAATTTTTATCTTCATAAAATTTTCATGACGATTAGCAAATTTATTTGGTAAGAATTAAACATTACCTACTTAAATTACCTTCAAAAGATTAATATTAATTTTAAATATATATTTTATCAATTTGTGAATTAACCTTAACATATAAATGTCGTTGCGGACTTTTTATAGGCCTTTTTGAGTACTGGAATTTCTTTATAGAGAGCATTCATTTATCTCTTACTTAAGGCAGCGTTCGTAAGAAACACATTCGCTCAACCGTTTTTTCGTCGACTTTACTTGTAAAAAAGCTCACTACGAAAAGCCTTTTTAAACTGGATAATATATAGCCTATAACAACCCTGAGAGTCCAATCTAAATATTGGTGAAAGAATTTTTGAAATCGGATGAGTAGATTCGGAAATTACCTCCTACATCCAAACATACAAACTTTACCTCTTTACAAATAAGTATAGATTGAGTAAAAATAGGTAATGTAATAATTCTCAAAAAGGTAATTTCCCAATATTTTAATATACTTTACTATGTATTTTTTCGGCATTTACGTATACCCCCTTGCCCGAATTAGTCCGTTATATAGAAGTTTAACTGTATGTACAATAATTTACGGTGAAGGATGTATTTTATATAGCGTATTATAGAAAAGATAGAAACCTGCCCATGGAATGCGGAAATAGTTCTTAAGAATACATTATTTTAATATATAATTATCTCAGAGATCTAGTTAAAATAGAGTTCTGAATAAACTAATCTCTAATGAAGGTAGCGCGCGGGCAGTTACAGTTAGAGCAAAATTTATTATTTTCCCGTACTTGGGAAAACTTTATTCAATACAATAATTTTTTCCATCGGCTTTCGTAGTAAAACAAAAGGTTTTGTCTGGCTTCAACAAAGACTTAACTATAATGCGACGTTACTCTTACGGCCGGTCCATTAGAATCCCTTGCCCCGTTTCGTACGATACTTACTACCTGAACGACTTTTTCCGCCATATTGTGTGGTAGCTCTTTAGAATAGAAAACGCCATCTGTGTAGCATTTGTCACGTGACTCGCGGCAGCCACTTGACAATGGACAGTTTCAATCTTTTAATGTCCGATGTGCCTTAATAGAAGTGCATAGCGATCATAAATATCAGCGAAATGAATTCCGAATTGCGTAGGATGTCAAGCCCTGATGTATAAATGTGATCGGGCGACAATGGTACAGTCAATTAAGATGATAATATACTCGAGAAAACAGATCTAAAAATAATGTAACAGTTAGATAATAATAATATAATATAATAAATGCAATAATAAATATAATATGTATATTGTAATTGTCCCGAATGTGATATCGTAGTAAAAGTTTAGCCTTTTATAGACGCGAAAGCCGTTTTATGGGCTATTTTTTTTTTTTATTATAGATAATTTTGCGAATAATAGATTGCGAATAATAGAATACTATATTAAGATTACTGATAACCATTATGAAAATGAAAATATACGAAGATACATCTTTCATAAAGACACATATTTTTGAGAGCACAAATAATGCGATATAATTTTAAGTCGTTATAGATTAATAGTAATAAATAATTTAAAAAATGTATAAAAGCAACTGAACTAATTTTTGTATAATATTTAAAAAAATAATGTGTAACACTTTAAAAAAAAATGTAAAAGTGTACGTGAAACATTTATTAAAACAAAAACTAATTTACGATTATGTTAATTGTAGCCTCGCGTGCAGAAAACATGAGAAGTTTATCGGCTACGTGTTGCAAGTTGTCTTTCGTGATTAAATATATAATGGAATACGATTTCTATAATAAAACATATAATGATACCACTATATTTATCGCTTAATAATTCAAGAAATTGTTATTAACATTTAATTCCAAATTCTCAGATTGGAATTAAATGTTAATAAAGATAACTGTAGATTAATTTTGCTACGTAGCCATAAATAAGATGCTTTAACGCTTAAAGATAAAATTCTTCTTAAATCAAATGTATAGAGAACTAAGTTTGTAACCAAAATAATTTATTTAGTTAATAAAACGGTCTCGGAAACTATAATTTGATATTAAAATAGTCCGTAACATTAAATTATGTTCAGTTCAAAAAATATTTTTTTAAAACATAATAAAAAATAATTAAACATAAAACATAATAGAGTAGCTTGTTGATTATGTGGTTAGGACTCTCGTCTCGTGATCCAAAGGTTGCGGGTTCGGATCTCACTCCAGATCAGCAAGTTAGTCCTATTTTCATAGCACAAGCGTTTAGCTTAGTTTGAAAATAGTAAGAATATTGATGTGACACGTATTCCGTGTTCGCATCTCTATTTTAAAAATAATCTAGTAGGTACATAAATTGAATGATAATTAAATAATAATGGAAATGGATGGGTGGTTAAATATAGGTATTCTAGTTAGATATCCATATTTTGGTAACTTATACATAAATACTTTCCCTATTTATTTATCCAAAATTATACAGTTTAAGTTCAACATTATTTACATGTAAAATAGTTTAACGTAATTTTTATCAAAAGTATGATCGTTTTCCATAAAATATATTGAAAATCAGAAAAACCACGAATATTAAAACATCTCAACCGTCGAAAAATTAATTTTCCAATACAAAAAGCAGTCCAATCTTTACAGCTGTGTATATAAAAAGCAGAATTATTAAATTTATTACAAATAAAATGAATCTATTATGAATATAAACAGAATTAAAATTTTCCTACCAACAAAATATTTGTTTAATGTTTTTCTAAAATATTTGTTTTTAAAATTCGTTTTAAATATCATAATATTATGTTCTATGGGTGCAACTTCGCAATATTTTTTTATCAAGTGGTTGTAAAAAAAAATCATTGTGAATTTAATTTAAAAATAAATAAGTACATTTTATAAAATTTGCACTAAATAAATAATAAAAAGTATTCTTAATTAGATATAATAACACGTTGCGTAAAAATGTGATATAATCCACATCCAAAAATGTAACAAAAGACACAGCATCCGGCAGAAAAGGTGTAAATAAGGAAGTGTCACGCAGCGAGTACCAATGCGCCAGGACGCCGGCTTCTTAATTAGATATTATAACACATTGCGTAAAAATGTGATATAATCCACATTTAAAAATGTGATAAAAGACACAGCACCAGCCGAATATGTAAATAAGGAAGTGTCACGCAGCGAGTACCAATGCGCCAGGACGCCGGCTTCTTAATTAGATATTATAACACATTGCGTAAAAATGTGATATAATCCACATTTAAAAATGTGATAAAAGACACAGCACCAGCCGAATATGTAAATAAGGAAGTGTCACGCAGCGAGTACCAATGCGCCAGGACGCCGGCTTCTTAATTAGATATGATACCAATTGCTTAAATGTGATATAATCCACATTTAAAAATGTGATAAAAGACACAGCACCAGCCGAATATGTAAATAAGGAAGTGTCACGCAGCGAGTACCAATGCGCCAGGACGCCGGCTTCTTAATTAGATATTATAACACATTGCGTAAAAATGTGATATAATCCACATTTAAAAATGTGATAAAAGACACAGCACCAGCCGAATATGTAAATAAGGAAGTGTCACGCAGCGAGTACCAATGCGCCAGGACGCCGGCTTCTTAATTAGATATTATAACACATTGCGTAAAAATGTGATATAATCCACATTTAAAAATGTGATAAAAGACACAGCACCAGCCGAATATGTAAATAAGGAAGTGTCACGCAGCGAGTACC
>JADDOH010009778.1:0-118236 GCA_016648135.1 Agrypnia vestita
TTGTTTAGAAATTCTACGTATTTTCGTAAATCTGAAATTCCCAAACGTGTAACGGACGTCCACGTAAAAAAACGAACGACGAGCACAAAACACGCAATGATTACGTCTATGTAATAATTATTAAATACTCTTATAAAACTATGCATTAAAAAAAAGGCCAAATTTTATGAGTCCGCTTTAGTTGACGGGAAGGTCTTTTGTCGATGAAGCAGTTGTCGTTCAATAGTCATCCAAATCCACGTCGTCGAGCGGCTCGTCGAGCTGAAGCGATTGGAAGTCGACTTTGTAACGCAGGATGCCTATCGGTGTGGTAACGCAAAATGGTTGATTCGTCACTCGTACGAAGGGTGAAATATTGTAAATTGACAAGTAAACCCAAAAGATCACGGGACATGTCAAAATTAAAGAGAAACATCAGAATGTTAAAAGAATAATTATGAAAAGTTGGAGAAAGAAATGATGATAAAAAAAAACACAAAAATTATTAAATGGAATTTTAACAAAATTATTTTTGAAAAACCAGTGAAAAAGATCAAATAAGAAAAAAAAACACACAAAATAAAGCGAAATGTAGTCATAAATTTTGTTGTGGCCAAAAATGCAAAATGAAGAGAAAAACAAAAAATAAACAAAAATTACGTATGAAGATTTATTAGTGAAATCGGATGTTGATGTATCAAAACGGTGATATAAAAAAGAAAATAGATACGTAATAGTTTAGTTTAACATCCGTAGACAATCCAGGATAGAATCCACAATCCGAAAGATATCCAGGAGCAGCACAAAATAAAGGAAAAAAGCATTTGTTAGTACACTTTATAATTCAGAGCAATTGGTAAGTGTTGAGAAATATATAAAATTTTCATCTGCGGTAGACTCCCAAATATCTGTTCTCAGGTCTTCACGGCCGTTCAGTATCTTCTATGTATAGTTTTTTGGGATATTCTGAAATGTACATGTGACCTCACTGGATCCGAAACGTCAGCCAGAGGGGTCACACATACACGGCCGAATATCCCAGAAAACTGTTCACAGAAGATCTCAAATATCTGAGCTGATAATCTTTTTATTTGAATCTGCAAATTAAATCAATACATTGTTGACTTGGTGTACACAATGCACGTGTCGACTAAACAGCAACATATCGCCAGGCTGGAGAGTTCCAATGTTTCGAGACTCTTTATTAAGAATTAAAGTGAATAGCATAAGCGGAAGTCTACTGCTGAATACGGTTGTAAAAATGAGAAAAGCTCGATACTGACCTCCGATGCCGCCGAACCCTCGCACAAACTGGCTGCCCTCCTGACTCTTGTCGGAGATGATTTCCAGGGTGGTTCCGAAGGCTTTATAGTTGTTAGCCAGCCATTCTAGCAGCGGCTGACACTCCACCAGCTCGAGCTCCACGCCGCTCTGGAAACAATGTGCGTGAAGATAAAATTCAATGAGTAAAAATGATCATTGTGCCAGTACAAACATTTTTAATGATTGCTCGCGCTGGTATTCCAGCAGGTCGCCGAAAATCGACAAACTGTTGCACGAAATTTATTATACTGCTTTAAGTCAGTTTTTGTTATAGTCGACAATTTTATAGAAAACAAATCGGCAGCAGTATAACCTGGAAAAACATCTACATCTGAAGGCCGTGAAAACCCATGAGTATATTGAAGTGTTTAATAATCTTTAAACACTTTACATTTGTACAACGCGCAGCCAAACCTCTGTTTTACAGAAGTTATCAGCTGTTATCTCACATTTTATGAGTTAAACAGACCCATGCTGGAAACAAGGCTATCCGATAAATAATTAAAAAGAAGTAGTATAAAAGCAGACTGAATGTGGTGGAAATGGAAATTCTAACTAAGGAAATGCGGTTACTATGTCGATAGAGTGAGGAATGAACAAATAGAAGTGAATCTATTTGCTGGCTGTAGTGTAGTGATAGAATAAAGAAAGGAGCGCTGAGATGGTCTGGTCATGTAGAACGTATGAGCAAGGAAAAGATGGTTAAGGAAATATATGGGGAAAGCGTTGAAGACAACAGGAATAGAGGGCACCTGCAAAAGAACTGGCATGATTAGATACTATAAGATTGGAGGATGGCCCTGTTAAATGCCTCAACAACCGTAGAGCATGCATGAGAAGATGTATGAATGTAGCCGAAGCAAAAGTGGTGTGAAAAGATAGAAGAATATGGCGTTCTATCCTCTCTGCCTACCCCTGCGGAATGGTTGATAGGTTAGTTAGAATTTCAATTAAATTTCTGTCTATTTTGGGCCTTAAATATGAATGAAAATGCAGTGGCAATACAGCTCCTGGTATCGTGGATTGCCTGGTGCGTGTATGTTGATACAACTGTTATGTATTCTCGGAAACGGGTTTTTCAGTCGCCTAAGCAAATAAAAATGTCTACATGGTTCAAGCTAAATATTACTGAAAAAATAAAATTGTATTACTAATGCGGCTCTGTGAGAATTATCTATTGGGAGCTGACCTTTTTGTTGATTTTAAGGCTTTGTTTTATTCACTTATTCAAATATTAGTTTTTGTCAGTAACTTTTATGACACAGCTAAAACCACATGAGGAGCGGCTAATTTTATTGCATCCAGTGTTCATTTTTAGGAATGTGACAAAATTGAATATTTTGAAAAACGTATAATTAATTGAATTCTGTTATAAATATTTTGGCTACTTAGGCGGAAAACATTGAAATGCGGAAAACGTGCTAACCCCAAAAATTCATAGGGAACTTTTTTGGTAATTTAAAGTTATTTGGCGGGGTAAAGAATTAAAGGTGAACTCAGCAAGGGCCGGTTGTATCAACTTGGTTTATAATAATAGTTAGTTTAAAGCATAGTTTTCCTTACGAAAACGGGTTATTTGATTGGTGGAAATCGCAAAACTCTATGATTTAAACGAAACCGGTCCTAAGTGCGTTTCAATGTATTTATATTACTGATTGATATAGCAGTTGGTGCAGCATAATTATTTTAATTTAGAGTAAATTAAACTTTGCAATACAAACGTTGAGCTATTTTGTCATTACTCTAAATTGGAGGCGCAGTCCCTCTCGTCATCGATTGTAATTAATAACTAACCAGTTTCCATAGTCATAAATTAAAACTACTCCACTCGGTACCTCATAAAGCATCGACAATGAACAATTTGGAAACTATTAAAATCCTATTCCAAAGAATATAAAATCCAATTAAACATTCCACAACATGTCTCCGATATTAGGCCTGTTCCCGTTAATGATTAAAAAATCGCTCCTCACTACGTGAGCTACTTCACCACATGAAAAGGTTGACGCTCCGAGCTATAGGAGAGTATTCATCTTTAACTGCAGCTGATGAATTGCATGTCGTCAATTTGCAAGCTTAATACATTTCACAAAACTGTAAGGATCTCAGAATTGTTTACAATTTCTAAGATTTTCTAATTATTTCCATTAATTTTGTGTACAATTGATAATTTTGATTGCAAGCTAAAGAATTTTATTGACATTCTAATTTTACATGTCAAAAATGATTTTATATATAATATACAATAAATAAAAACATAAACACAAAAATAAACATGCAACTGACCTCCTTGTCTGTAAAGTGGGATTTATCTTTTTCCTGTTCCGGCGTGAGGTGCAGAACTGTCTCTATGCTTGTGGCGTGTGATTTCAGCACATATCTTAAAATAATATAGTTAGATTAGACAAAAAATAAAAGACCAGAAATAGTATCCTTATTACCTGATTCATATGGCAAGGTTTAGTTATTATCCTCGTCAGACTCAAAGGATAATCATAGTCGGTCCGTTGATTCATCTTTAAAGACAACATTTTTACAGTTCTTCAAATATTTCAAATTTGGATTTCAACATACCACTAGTATGTAACATCTATTAATGGTGAGCTTAACTAATTTGTAAAAGTATACAGTGCCAAACATTGATCTGAGAGATTTTTTTCCAACTGTCCTATATAGGTGACACTACGAATCCGAGGAGGTTAAAAATGAAATTGGCACTGTGGTATGTATAAACTATTCAACATTTCTGTTGACGTATAGAGGAAAATACCACATTTCAATTGTGTCAGTTCCCTGAGAAAATGATTTTGAATTAAAAAAAAATGACCATCATCAACTAATTGCAAAAACTATTTCAGAACTAGATGTGGCGTCAGTTACCGAATTTTCTTGCTACAAAGTGAATTACACTTAGGACTTTTGGATTTGCCTGAACACACTAAGGCCCGGTTGTTTCAAGTTCGATCAAAGTAAGTGGTCGATTAAAGCATAGATTTTTACGAAAACGGATCGTCTGATTGGTGGAGAATGTAAAAATTTATGCTTTAAAAGTACGCTTACTTTAATCCAACTTGAAACAACCGTCCCTGAGGGTCTGCTCATTGATCAGTAGTAATACTAAAAGTTAAGAAAAATCATAGATTTATGCAAAGACACAGGATGTTTGGTGGAAAATGCAAAAATCTACACATTTTTCTTAACTTTTACGACCGATCAAACAACTGGCCATTGATCAACTCCAAAGTTAATATAAAAAATAATTAACATGCAATCAAAATTTTTATATAAAACAATATTATATCCATATAGAGAAGAAAGCTAGCACATACCACATGTTGCAAATTGGTAGAAAGGAGATGAAATAGCAACATGCATATCATACCTTTGAATGTCTAGATTCTCCCAACATATGAGTGTCTCCACCGATCCTAGTTCCAGCGCTCTCAATGTGTCTTCCACTCCAAAACAATATTTGCCCGTGTCCTGTAAATGTTCAAGACAACACACTCCTTGATATATAATTGACTTCAAAATGGAATAAAAAAAAATTCAAATCTCACTAATCCCAGACGGGAATTTCTTATGTTTGCCCTGACGCGTATAATCAGGTACTCGCTGGCCCCGCAAGATTAAACCCATCGGTCTTGCCATTTAATTTATATAAAATATTTGTAACTAGTGACTCAAGGCGCAATATCAGCATTCTTTATCCATCTATGATATTTTAAGATAATTTCAATTTGATTATAAAACATGATAGGACACTAAAAACACCTCTCACCTGTGATATTTCATCAAAATATCTTCCGATGAGCTTCTTCTCCTGGATAAACTTAACATTCTGCAATGACTCGGCTGCCAATTCAATGGCCTGGTTAAACCCGTTTTCCCCTCCGTAAGAGACGTCCACCAGCTTTATGATTTTAGTTTGCAACCGCTGCAAATTAAACATACCTTCATTAGGAGCGTACAGGATGGTTTGGAAAAAATATTGGGGAAGTATACAAGAGTACGTTGTGGAGTTATTTCAGTCGAGTGACAATTGGTCGATCGTACTCATTTATTATGCAGAAGAAGCTGTCGAGCTGTGTTTGCCCAGATTCAAAAAAAGTCCCCGACATGTATAATCGGACACTCGCTGGCCTGGCAATGCTTCGCATCTATCTGGCAACACTGCAAAGGCGCAAGTAGCGAGCGGGCTACAGGAGCCGATCGGTTTTGCCGTTTAAATCTATACAAAAGTGAAATGCAGGGATGAAGATAAAAAAGATGCTTTTCGAGCGTGGTCGCTGATCGCACATCAACCGTATAGAATGAACAAAAGATACAAAATTGAAATGAGAGGTTAGATGTCGGCGGCCGCTTTATAATTTACCAGACTGAATAAGTTTCATTAAGAATATTTCGAATTACATTGAACATTGATAAGAATATCAAAAAACATGGTACCTCAACCTAACGGACTAATTGGGGGACGGGGTGTCCGTTAAAGCCGAAAGTCCGCTATATAAAAATGGGTTTAAAATAAATCAAAAAAACATTTTCTTGAAAATAAATACACTATATTTAGATATATTAAATACAAATACAAAAACAAAAAAAAAAATACGTTGCTGTTTGATATCGACGTGCTTGCTTTCGGTAATCCTGCTTTGAAAAAGGAATCAAGTTGTGTTTGCACTTTTAAAGGTTGCTGTTTTTTGCCATATTGTTCACGTATACGAGACGCAGACATTCCGGACTCCAACTTTTGTATAATTTCTAGTTTTGGATTGATCACTAGATCAATTCTTTTCCATTTGTCCATATTTAAAGGGTAGGGTTGCGAAACTTTTAATTTATTTACTGGAGTATACTAAATGCGTTCATTCACTTCGAGTAAACAAGTCAAACTGGTGTAGAGTTGCGTGAATCCCCGGCCAGCGTGGCAAATACCCATAGAAACCTACGCGTTATTATATCAGGGAATCCCCTAATATACTATCGCTTTGGCTAGGTGCAGTCTACGAGTAGGACGGTATTATGTCACAAATTCTAGTGCTAGACGTATGACGTGATTATCATGGCCGCTAAAAATTGTTTGCATGCAGCAACACTTGAATTTAAGCATGTATAATATTAAAAGGACGTTTTTAAACAGGAAGTTTTTAATTTTTTTACATTTGACTGAATTTTTTGTCCGTTACATTCGAAGTCCGTTGTATTGCGGTTTTACTGTATTTCATTAATTTCTAGTGAATAAAAACTACTTTTAACCTAATTATTTAAAATGTCTAACCGCAAAGATATTTATTGCTTCACATAAATAAATATGTATACATTTTATCAATAATATATTTACTTTGGATTCATTAAATGTAGAAATATAGATAATATAAATTGGGAACAATCGTAGCTTGGACAGCAGTTGTCTCAATTATTGGGTAAATAACAAGTTCCAGTTTTAATTTTGTATAATAAACTAAACGCATCAGAGGGCAAGACATTAAATATTTGACTATCTCAATATTTTCAATGTTTATTTAATAATTATTTTAATGAGAGGTATTTAACCAAGAAGAGTTGACTTATACAGTTGATATGTAGTGGGTTTTTCTGACATTCACATCGCTGGAAACTGAGGTATCAAGCTAAAGGAAATGCAGATCCGAAACTTGACAGCAATTATAATTTTGTAATGCAAGAATGAATGAATCGATAAATATCAACAACTCATGCTAAAAAATCAATGATATATTTCCCAACTGACCGAATCGAACATGTCCGACTGCGACAGCTCCGTCTTGAAGTCAGCCGAACCAGCGAGGATCAAGCCGCACACATTGGGCTTGTCCTGCAGGATGAACAATTGGGAGGCCACTTCGGCCACCTTTCGGACATAGTTGTGACGCTTTTCCATACGGAGACGGGCGAAACGCAGAGCGGACTGTCCTCCCCTGCCGTGCTTCTTCGGTAGGTCCACCGTGAACTTGTGCAGCACCTGAAGAGTGCAAAGAGATGGAAACATGAATATTAATGAAGAAAACATTTTTAAATTGATTATTTTAAAAAGGTTCACGCCCACTAGAGAGAAGTTGAAAGCTCAAATATAAATAGTAATTCATCTTTGAAATATTTCATGCGCTTCGCTGGAAGCCACTTTGTGGTACTCCAAAATAGGTCAATTATTAATTATTTAATAATCACTTAATTAATCAGCTGTGTTATATAAATAATTTTTGTCATCATAGAGGATTACTCACCTCTCGGGTGTTTCCCTGCAACGTGCCGAACAGCGCTCCGTTACCGTCCATAACTATGAAGCCAAACTTGTTATCGTCGGCCAGCAACGCAGTGAGAGCCTCCGTGTGGAACTTGTTGTCACACAGGTACAGCGACGTGTTGATGGGCTTGAACGGTTCGAAGTCGATGTTTACTTTCTTTTCTTTGCCCTCCTCGGTGACAATTGTACCACAGTAGATTACAAGTCCATTGGGTGGAACTGGAAAATGACATATTTGATTATTTCAATAATTTGTCTTCACATTATTAGTTTAAGAATTAAATCAATTTCAAATTATCTTTTTCCACCAGGCTCTTCCTTCAAGCAAGTTCATCAGCTCATCGGTTCAGCAAGACCAGCATGAACGTTGTCCAGCATCTAGATCACGTGGCCATAGAATACTTTGTTCCATGTACCCTCATTTCTCATCATATTTATCCACAAAACTAGAATCAATTTCAATATTTCATTCTTGATTTTATATAATTCAAGATTCTTCCACACCTAATCGTAAAAGTCACATTTTCAAATTTTAAAATCTCCTCAGTCCGTATGTAATTTGACTTGATAATGTAAATTGAAAGTAAAATCAAAATTAAGAATGTTCTTAGGTTTTCACGGCCACTCAGAATCTTCTGGGGTATTATGCCATGTTGTTGCCACGACCTTTCTGTCCAACGTTTCGGATCCTATTGCAGGGTCCATCATCAGGGCTGGTGTGTTGTTGTGAGTGTTGGTGTTGTGGTTAAGTATCAACCAAAACTGATGGTGGACCCTGCAATGGGATCCGAAACGTCAGACAGAAAGATCGTAACAACATGGCATAATACCCCAGAAGACCCAAACCAGAAAATCAAAATTCTTGAGATATTTTAAATACCGCCAACACATATAATTCCAATACTGCGATGTCAGCATAATCTGAATATTTGAATGTCAGCAATATTTCAATGTTTGCCCAGAATCAAAAAAGTTCCCGACATGTACAATCGGGCACTCGCTGGCCTGGCAGTGATGGCATTCTTCTGGCAACACTGCAAAGGTAGAAGATAGCGAGTGGGCTATAAATACCGATCGGTGTTGCCATTGGGTCGGCTAAACTCGACTAAACCACCCTGTCCCAGAACTGCCATCCATTTTGCCTACCTTTGGTGTACAGCTTCAGTCTGTGCTGTACGGAAGTGATGGCTCCCAAGACAGAGAGCCTGTTGACGCGGGACTTGATGTTGGAGGCTGTGCCAAATTCATCAGCCAGCATCTTGGACACCCGGGAGATCTGGTCCTTAGGTGGAATGATGAGAGATATCATGGATGTTCCGTTGCTGGAAAAAAAGGATAAAAGTTAGTAAGACACCGAGGAGTATGGAAGAGAAGTGTGGAAATCAAACCACTTACATGGGATCTTGGTTATTTGAATGACAGATTTGCGCTCGTTAAATCCATTCAAAAAGAGACACAATTATTAGTTAATAATGCTAATTATTAGCTAATAATGCTAATTATTAGCTAATAATGCTAATTATTAGCTAATAATGCTAATTATTATCTAATAACGCTAAATAGAGCAAAATTTCCATCCATCGTAATTGTTGAAACATATTTTGATTATAAACATGCTAGCCCACCATATGTGGGCAAACTGGACAACCATAAAAGTGGCTGTATTATTTTTTCCTTAAGATACTGTTTGGAATACTACTACAACATTATTGGTCTATTTTATATAATGTTTGTAAATGAGGAAATTTTAAGATAATAATTATTGTTTAGACTTTGTTCTATGTAATATCCTCGTTACAGCGAAGGTCACTGATCTATTAAACTTTTAATTGCCTAAGGTTTTCAAGAAGCGGCCGTCAATAGCCGCGCAGCAGTCCAGACAGCCGCCCGCAGGGCCTAGCAGTAAGGTGCTTAACTGCTAGTTTGTCTTGACTACTTCATATTCCATAGTTCACATTATTTTGTGTCGACATCTAAAATATTAGATAACCTGTCAATTTGCAGTGTGAACAATGTTTTAGACTCAATGTCCGGTTGGGTTATTACCAGATTTATCCAAGTATTTACCAGTTAATACCAAAAAATACTGTGATGTGTTATTATGCCACCTATGTGAAAATTTTAGGCAGGTTCTTAATTCTTACCCTATATAAAAATAATAATTCCATATTTTATTTATTCATATGGTAACTCATTATATTTGACAACTCAAATGTTTCTGAGTTTTGTTGGTGAAAACGGAGCACGAAATATCAATGCAGTGCTGACAAATCCTTCCTTGAATGCCAAATTGTGAATTGAAGTAAAAATATGTATAATTTCTTCCTAAATAAATGGTCAGACAATAAATCACGAATAGTGATAGATATGAATAATTTCATTTGTTTTCGCAGGTAAAATTTGAAATATATTTCTCCTCACATAAACCCATAATAGAGAAGTTTTATTCAGAGAAATCGATTAGAATTATTCATATTAAATCATTAATTATTGGAAACGTCCGAAATAGAGCAATAGATTATTAATGATCTTATACTTATGAATAAAATAATTAAAATATTCGCTCCGTTGCAGTTCTCGCAAATTAATTTCCAAAATGGACATTGCACTATTTTGATAAAACTTTAATCGACTTCACTACGCTAGTTTTTCTTTTGGAACATCGTATTAAATATTTAAATCACATTAAAATAGAAAAGCTTAGTCATCTTAAGTAGAAAGAAATTGATAATGAAATAGTGGCGACGGTAAATTGTAAAATGCATTCGATCATTATTATGATTGGTGGCATGTCATTATCACGATCAGGTGTAGGAATTTCTTCAAATATTCGATGTTTTGCAACATAATCGTACGGTGACGATTGTATATATACTTTCAAGGTAAAAATATACTTATTTGCTAATTCACAACACGCTCAACAGCCGCGTGGTCAGACATATGATTGAGAAATCGACTAAGGTTATAATCCCTACGTCAAGTTGTAGTGACGAAATACGCAAGCTGTCGGATTTTCTCGTCTGAAAACGATCGAACGACTGATTCATCGCATATTTTGAATGAATGTGCAGAATTTAAGGACATTAGTGATGCATGTAAGCGGAAAATGCGTTACGTCTGCTAAGAATGTGGAACAGTCATCGACTCACCCTCGGGCCATCTCCAAGCTCTTGATGAGCTTCTTGATCTTCCAGATCTCCACATTGCGATCGGCGGAGGTCTCCTCGTTCGACATGATCGACTTTCACTTCGGGACGGTAGTCCGCCGATGGGAAAATGTCAAAATTCCTCGGCGACCCACCGAAAAACCAACCCGCGGCTTAAAATGGACGGACACGGACGAGCCACGAAACGCGGCGCACTTCACGCCTTCAGGCCGCCAACCGCGCGCGCCGAAAATATCTGGTGGTAACCGGATTAGCGAAAATAAAATGTCGTCCGATCTAATTCTTGAGTCGCATGCGAACTTTTAGAGGAGACGATTTTTTTCTAACGCGACAAATCTTTATTCTTGCGCAGCAAATCAGCCCGCTGACCATGTGGATCATACGGATAACTTTATGGTGGCCAATGTAACTTGACTCGGAAAGAGTTAAAGCGATGTGCAACGCTGTCCAAAAGCACTAAGACTTTTTCAGCGCTTTTTGGCGAAATTATTCTTTGTTCGAACGGAACAAAGAGATGATAAATCTCTTTTCACTTGTTAAACTGCACAGAACAAGATCTCCGGAAAAGCGCTAACGCGGCAGCGCAACCGCTCGAGAAAAGGAATTCGGAAATTGATCGCTCAGTGTTACCACACTCAATATTCAAAATCCCAATCAACCCCTAAATTGAAATGTCAACCCCCACCCCGTATCTTTTGGCTGATGCAATACACGAATAGCAAAGTGTAATTTTCACAAGAACTATTATTTTATAGTAAACTTCGACGAAAATTCCCTTAACCTGTTTATTTATCGATGTAAATCATTACACTAAACAAAGAGTCGGAAACTGAAATCTCTAACAAAACCTTAAGAATATTACGAGGATTGCTCTAAATTGTTTTTATTCAATTGGTGTAAAAAAGGTACGAAAAGCTATGCCTCCGGAACAAATCTAATTTTTTTTTTTTAATTACTGATTTTTGTGGGCCCAGTTATTTCTTTAATCATCAATACAATCCGAAAATCAATAATCAATCAATTAATAAGTGTGCATGCGAAGATAAATGAGACAACTTTTACCTCGGTAAAGCTTTACGTACCCGCCACGCTCTCTGTCACCTTTGCGGACAGCCAATTACTTTATTCATTCATATTTCATAGAACTCCCAACGCCCTATTCTGCATTACACCCAAAAAAAACAGAAAACTGTACACAAAAACATCCAGACTTAAGAAAAATCATGTAGATATATACAAGACCAGAGGTTCCGGGTTCGATTCCCGGTGAGGTAACAATTAATCTATGTGATTTACTCCAGCCTGGGTGTTTTGGAATGTGTTTCGCTTTTGTAATTGGACTTCCTGACCTGTTGAAGCGGAAAAAAAATCACACGTATTGTGACCTCAAAGGGAAACGAATGGTCAGTGTCATATCGCTGGACTACGAGGGTCGTCCCTAAGTTAAGTAAGCTTAGTAATACAACAGCAAAAATCACATAAATAGAGATCGTGACTTAACTGGGAATCAAAACTCGAACTCTTGATGTGAGAAGCCAATGTCGTGCCCACTGGACTACAAAGGCCGCTTTAAATGTCGACTCTTATTTCACATGGTATTTAGTATTTATCTAAACATTTTATATTCCAGATTAAACTTAAAATATTTATTGGAAATAAATAAACAATAATACATAACAAATAAATGAATACAGATTATATTTTCCAGTATTTAATTTTGTAATATAAATACTACTAATACAATACCTACTATTAATTGTGAGTTATGCAAGGAAAATCCTTAAAACAAGATATTTTTTTAAATACTAGCAACATTCTTAGAAAAACTTTTTTTATGACGTTTGCCGTCATGTTGTTATCATGTTGTTATAGTCCGTCCAACTTATCTGGAGAATAGAGGAGGGCGTCCCAATCGTTGTGGTACTGCCCTTAGTCTAAAAATTATCTCATTTGTAGGGAATTATATGCAAATTCGTTTTTTCTTAAACAAGTTATTAAGCAGTATACGACACGATAAAAAACAAAAAATGTAAACTAACGTACAAATAAATTTATCAAAATATACATTCGTAAAATACACAACGTCACAAAATGGCGTTTTTTCAAAATCAATGAAAAATACAATTTTCAGGAAAAAAAAAACAAACAATAATAATTTTTTAGGCCAGCGCCACATTACGAAGATCTTCCGCCGCGTTTTTTCCGTTGCGCCAAATCGGCAAAGCAAATAGATCGACCGATCATCCGCGTAGTGTGTTTAATAAGCGCATATTGTATGGAAAGAAATGTAGCGATGTTCCACGACAGAAGAGACGCGGCGGAAGATCCGCGCAGTGTGGCGCCGGTTTTATTCGGTGTCTCATACCTAATGATCATGACCACCATGTTTAACTCAGTAATACCTAAGGATATCAATCGGTTTAGGGCCGTTGTATCAACTTGGTTTATAGTAATCTTTCGTAAAGTAAGTAAAAAAGTTTATTTTTGAAAAAAGATGTTTATACAAATGAACTCGTTAATGAATTATGTAATAAAAAGTATAAATAATAAAAATTCTATGTAAAAAAAATATCGAAAAAAATATGTTCTAAAACTTTTCTCATCTTACGGCTTCTAATTCAATTTTTCCACTTATCCTTGTTCTTTTTTTCCGGGTGCAGATATTTTAATGCCCATTTCCACGGCCACTTTACCTTCTTTAACTATTTTGTAAATTGCCGATTCAGAAATACCTGAAGAAATTGTATAATAGTAAAATAAAAAACTAAGTATGGGAAAATCATAATAACTGCATGGCAGCACTAACCTGAGGTGGCGGAAATAAATCTATGAACAAAATCAAACGGTGTAATTGGGGCTTTTAGACGTTGTTTCTCTTCAAAAAACGTGTGCATTTTCAAGATTATTTCCCGAACACCGCTTTTGATGGTTTTTGGTATGGTGAAAATCTAAAATTTTCTTAAAAAACTATCGAAACAGTCGTGAACCCCTCTGTAAACAAAGTCTGTCAAAGATCTGTCAGCTGTAGATAATCCAATATGGCGTCGTTAGTTCCAAATTTGGCCATTCTTCAGATAAGTTAGACGGACTATATCGTGTATTTCATATGTCAAGGATATTTTTGGTTGCCATATAACTGAATGTAAAATAGGACAATAAGTATTTTGTACTATAAAAAGGTTCAGTTTTTTTCCGCGTTTTTGTTCGACACGTACACTTAATTTATGACTTACCCATGTAAATAAATAAATGTTTTTATAACGTAATTTTGTAATTTACTACAGTTAATTTTATCACTATAAAACAAAACGGCACTGTACATAAAGTGTCGCGCCTAATTAATTTGAATTTTTTAAATATCAAGTAAAATATTAAAGAGGATTTTTTATAAACTTTTTTAACTTATGATGTTTAGCTAATAAGGTAGTTAGTAAATGTATCAAAGCATTGTCAAAGTTATACAACTGATGCATTTGTAGCAGTAGACTAGGCGATCTAGCCGCGTGTAGAAAATTCGGAGTATCGTAAACTTAAAGGAACTGGGAAAAAATCCACGTTTTCGTTTTATTAACACTCCCCTTCCGGAACGGGACACAACATAACCACAGAATTCTTATTTTTAAAACTATTTAATAATTGTAGAATAGATGATATTGAGTTTTCATTATTCTTTGTAATCCTCGTAAATATCCCGAAGAATACAGCACCCAAAGAAAATAAAATGATAATGTGTACTAAGACAGTCAAAAGTAGAAAAAAAATGTTTTTCCATAGACAATCGGGAGTGTTCTAAACGATACGGTTACGTTATTCTGCTTGCACAGCTTCCGTCGGCTGGACGCTTGTGTGTGATGAGACGTCAAAATACTACAGTTTCTTATAAAATGATTAATCTTTTAAAATTTTAATTGAATCTTGTTCGCATTGTATAATAAATGTAGTTAAAAATATTATAGAACATTTTCAAGCTTCATTACTTCAATACTTCATTAAGACTCAAATTTGACTGGGGTCTCTTTGTACCCCGCTTTTCGATCTTCCGGTATCCGAAGGTTAAGCGCATGTATCCGACCACATTATTTCGACCTTTTAGAGTATCTAAAATTTGTGTCACTGATGTACTGTTTATTAAATTATTTAAAAGGTTTAGTTTATTGAAAAGACAGTTTATTTAATTAGGTACTTATTATTAAGGTTTCTTGAAAATGGCATCTAATTAAAATACTTATGTAAACGACTTATCAATGGCTGTAAGAAAATCTAAAAAATAGATATACTTATCCAATTTTTTTGTATGTATTATAAATTGTCGTATTTTTTTTTTAAATAACTAACCATCACGCCGTTTCTAGGGGGTAGGCAGAGATGATAGAATGTCGCACTCTTCTGTATTGGCACACAGAATATCAATTAACTAACTAAGCATCACGCCGTTTCTCCGCGGGGGTTGGCAGAGAGGATGCAGCCCCATAGTTTTTCTGATATACAACTCCCGCCTCATAAATTTTCTTATGCACGATCTTTGGTCGTTGAATCTTTTAACTGGGCTATCCTCCAATATTTGATTTACCTGGTTATGCCAGGTCTTCCACAGATGCCCTCTGTTTCTACTGCCTTTAACACTCGCCTCATAAATTTTCTTTACAATATTTTTCTCGCTCATCTGTCCAACACGGCCAAACATTCTCAGTGATCCTTTCTATATTTTACCTATTACTTTACAGCCAGAATTACATTTACTTCCATTCATCCATTTTATTCATCTATCGCCCATTCTATTCCACTAATTCGTTCATTTTCTACCACATTCAGTCTACTATTATTATTTTTTCCAAATCCAGGCTTCGCTTCCATGTATCAAATTTAACATCAGAACCCCATTATGTAAAATAAGTCTTGCTTCCTTTGGCAGATTCTTATTGACTATAATTAAATTCAGAGTACCATTTACTTTCTTTCCCGCAGTCATTCTCCTTTCAATATCGTTCTCAACCTTGCCATCTCTAGTAAACACACTTTCCAAATACACAAAACTCGTTCACCTATCCTAGCAAAATTAGCGATAAACCGTGGTATCAATAAATCCCTAAAACACGTATCCTTGGTATAAAACACGTAGCCTCTTGGTCTGATTCACTGGGCTCCCAGCGTGGGGTACACCGTAGGTACGTCGAATGAAATGACAAATTTGTAAAAAAAAATATAAAGCTCAAATAGTATTTGCAACATCAACGTTTTAATTTTAAAATATGCTACTTAGAACAACATACCACATGAATAATAATAAAAAAACTGCATATTTTGAAGATAGAAAGGTTGAAAAAAAAGTGATCCACTGTGCCCCAGCTTCCCCTACCCTACAATACGCTTTACATCGATACTTTTTCCAACGATATGGACAAGTAATTTTTAAAATCCATCATAGCAAGAAATGGAATTATAACATTTATAATTCATTTTAATCGCGTATTACAAAATCTCTTGAAAACAATATCAGTTAATAATAATAATAATAATATTTGGATAATTTATATGACGCCGTTTTCGCGAATGCTCACCTCAAGGGCGCTTTACACAGAAAATTATCTTACCAAACGACTTACTGCTAAAAAAAACTTATTTACTATTACTTATTCACTAGGTGGCATGCAAGAAATGGAATTAATGTTTAATACTGTAATAGTTGGGAGTGCCTGAAAGAATTAGGTGTTTTCGCGGAGTGCACACTAGGAGTGGAAAACATTAGCTAGTATTGTGGTCAGATTCTACAGGTTTTTAGAAGTTACCCCGCTAATATGTCGGATGAAAAATCAAACTACCACCGCAAAGCAGAAATCACGTTTAAGCGAAACAATGACTTTTTATATGAGCACTCTAAAATACGCTGACGCTTTTTACATGATAGCCTGAATATTATAGCAATTAAGAGACATTAAACATAGGCCCAATTATGTATAATGGACTGCATTGCAATTCGGATTGTTCTGCTTCAGGAGTCCAATACCTGTACAATCTGGGTGTTATGTTTTCATATAAAATGTCTTACTTTTATGCGACTTTTTAATCACCGAGCCTGACCGAGCCCATTCCGAGCCCGACCGAGCCCTAGACCTACACCAAAAAAAACACCACCTACGCCACCTACCCAGAAAAACCTGGCAACCCTGGAGTGTACCTATTTATATCATATTTATATAAATAATTCATTTATCACTTTATCTGTCAGATGTGGCAACAGTGTTGTTTTGTCGCGATCGCGGAAAATTTGCGTGAATGTGAATTCGATATAAATTTGTGAATGTGAAATGTGAACCCTAGATGAATTTTCTCAAGGTGAAGTTGTGTCGTGATAGTGAATTTATTGCGGGCAAAATTCGACCAGTTTTTCGCCTATTTCTTACAATTTCGTGAAAAGGCACGTGCATTAAACTCGCTGCCAAATGAATTTCAAGTAGGTTGTTATGTCATTCTGCCGTGCCGAAACCTTCGCCAATGTTAGGTTGTTTTCTTTCAGATTGGTTTTTAATATTGTTTATTTTACTTACTTGCATCCAGAATCATGTCAAAACTTAATGAAAATCGGTATTAACCTCGTGTTGGGCAAGACTGACACGCCGTTATTGAGGAAATCAAATGCCGCATTATTATTTTTAATTGACGAGCGAGAAAAATTAATTTCACAATCATTACTTTCTAATGTGAAACGACTTTTCTGAGGATCTTTATACTATTATTACTGAATTAAAACAGCAAAATGATTTATAATGTAATGTTTGTATGATGGAACAAAATATCTATGTATTTGAAATTGCCCTGCAAACAAAGAACAAAGATTCGAAGCAACGGCGTACACATTTATTTACGATATGTGTGGCGTTTTTTTTTTACATATGCCTGTCTCGTCACGCGCCAAATATTGCGACTGCTTTCTTTGTTAATGATAATTTCAATTTGCAGTACTGGTAAAATGGGGTGAATAGAAACGCATTTCCACTTTCTTGTCCATGCCAAGATGTAAGTTGAAAAATATTTTTATATTTTTTGGCTCTAAATATTGTTATTCAATGTAATGAACCCATTTTCGTTTGGCAAAATAAACATATGTTGCTATTTTTAGAGATTTTCACCTTTCAAGGGGTGAATAGAAAAGTGTAAAGGGGTGATCAAAAACATGCAATGGGGTGAAGAGAAACATCTGATGGGGTAAATTTAAATAATGAATAGTTAAAATAATTAATAAATAAAAACACCGTTGAATTAAATGTATAATATTTATATTTATTAAGTTATTATTAACAGTAAGTAATTAAATAGAATTATTTAACTTCTTCAATCATTTTTTTTTTTGAAAGGTTTAAGCAAAATATATGGAAATATATACTTTTGAATACCTCTTGAAGTATTTCTTACTCCTTGGACCGGGCTTATAATTTTGTGGCGTTGCTTTTTATCAGTAAGACGAATATAGGATCATCGTAAAATGAAAAAATAAATGTTTAAACAAACGCAAATTAATAATTAAATGTTTATTTAAAATAAAACAAATTATTGTTTCTATTGACCCCATTACCTGTTTCCATTCACCCCAATCATTTTGAAGATGTGACAGATTGACAATAAATTAGTGATGTTACTAATACTACTTTCACGAATACGAATATCAAACCTACTATTCGGGGAATACGAACACGAATAATTCAACAAGGTAATAAATAATACACCACTGTTCTTTTTTTACTAAGAGATTTAATAATTAAAATTTACCACCGGAAAATTTTTGTTCAAAAAGCACAACATTTGTAACTTT
This sequence comes from Agrypnia vestita, assembly GCA_016648135.1. Classification (NCBI taxonomy): domain Eukaryota; kingdom Metazoa; phylum Arthropoda; class Insecta; order Trichoptera; family Phryganeidae; genus Agrypnia; species Agrypnia vestita. The sequence continues at coordinate 18,539 of JADDOH010009778.1, forward strand.
TTAAGCGATTTCTTTTATCTGTTTGTACATTCCCAGCGGTTGAAAATAAATACCACTTTTTTCACGCTTATGAGAGGTCAAGTTATTAGATTTAATTTGAAATTATTTTATAAGAGTTAACACTTTTACACACAACGGAAATAAAATGGAACGCAAAATACATATTAAAAAACAAAAACTACATGAAATGAGAACCTAACCTTATTAATAACCCAACAAAACTAGATAAAAGAACTCGTGTTATGCTGTGAAAGAAGTAATAATTGACAACTTAACAAATCCATTCATTCAATGTAAGGGGAATCCCCGATAATAGAGTGCGTAGGTGTGTTCGGATACACGGTGCACAGCCAAACCGTAATTTGCGTTGCGTTATAAACAGTTTGTTTTTAATATTCATGATGATATTCGTATTCGTTGCATTACTGCACTAAACAGGACTTATTCGTGACAAATTAAAGTTCAATAAAGTACTTAAATAGCTTCAATAATTGTTTGTATCGGATTAACTCATATTTTATGTTAAATAAGTATGTTTCAACGCTATAAAAAAATGCAGACCTTTGTAACTGATGTTTAACCCTTAAATGCATATTGTGCCGAAAACGGAACATTGAGTTTGTTTTCAATTATCACACAAAATATTTGTCATTCTTTATATCGATCCTTATAAAAGTATTCCTCAGTCATTGAATTTAAAAAAAAAAAAAATTTTGACCATGCCCAAACAGCCATTTTTTATTAAACTATCAAATTATAGAAAAAGTCGATGTCTATATCGAGAAGCGAAGTAAGCCGTATTCGATCTAAAGAAATCTTGATTATTTGACAGATTTATTACCCAGAAAAATATAAACGAGCGGGTATGTTTATCAATTTTGTATTCATACAATTATTTTTATCTTTTTTATACTAAATGCACAGGAAGTAATGCATTAATTTAGTATTAAATGCATGTGGTGCCGAAAACGGCACATGGTATTTTTTTGAAAAAAAAATGAAAAAATAAAACAATGATTTTTTTACTATTTTTCCCTTAGTCTACGGGTGAAGCACTATAAAATATATTTTTTTCATACAAAAATCAGACTTCACGCATTTAAGGGTTAATTCGTAATATTTCAAACTATATGGAACTTTATTTATGACAAAGTGTCACCATTGAGTAAAAATAATATTGAATGATACAAAATATAACCAATGAAATTACTTACTTTTTTGTTGTAGCGCTTTTATTTTTTTACCGAGATTTGTCTCTATTGCCTGCCAGTTTATATTCGCCCCAGTTTACGGCAATATCACTCAATATTATGGTGCCGGTCCTTTTTTCCAATATGGGGAAAGCTTTAGTTGGGTATTTCAGAATGAATCATGAAAAGTGATCTTTGGGTGCCATTTTTGTGTTTCTGCTCTATTTGTAGAGAGCACCGCTTTTGTGTACAAGATAAGGGTGAACCAAGATATGGCATAGTCAAATATGTGCGAGTTTCTTTAGATCTGTAATTTAAAATTCATTTTTCTTAATAATTTCTTGCAAAAAAATGCAACAAAAGCTTAAGAGATTTAAAAGTTATCTTCGTGTGAAAAACTTGAGATAAATCTAGAAATAACTGCTAGTGCGTAGGAATTTAATTATGTATTAAGATTTCTTTGAATATCTAAGTCCTTTAAAATAAGTCTCTATTTGATGGATTTTTTTAAGTGTTTGTTACTTTTTAACATTTTTTGATTAATTTTGTAAAGTTAATTTTTTTTAATTAAAATCTTTTTTTTCTTAACAGAGCTATGAATTTACTTGGGAAAAATAATATGCGTATTTAAGTAATACGGAAGAAAATAATTAACTATAAAGAATTAATAAAAATAATCTGCAAAGTCAAGGCTTTTGAGATGTGGTTCTACAGATACAGATGGTTACTGAAAGATTCATGTGTGGATAGAGTTATGAATGTTGAAGAAAGCCGAGAAGTGCTGCGCATCAAGCTTCAAGCAAGCAAGAGAAGAATCAAGATGAGTAAGCTGGAGTATCTCGGATACATTACGAGAGAACCAAAGTATAGTCTAAACCAATTCATAATCCAGGGGAAAATAAGAGGAAAAAGAATCGTAGGCAGATGCCGCATCTCATGGCCGCATAACTCGACTGAGTTACCCTGTGCGGCGGTGAATACAGCCTTGATTGCCAATTTGATTACCGACGTCCGATAATAGATGGCACTACAAGAAGAAATACAGAAGAAAAATGCTTTTTACTTCACGTGAAAAATTAATGATTTTTTTTATATGAAAGTATGTTCTGAGAACACAGTTACAGGATTTGGTCCCCAGAGGGAATTAAGGATAAATTATAGAAGTTTCACAGACGAAGCTAATTTATATATGAGAAAAGTGGATGGAAGTCTCTTATATGATGGCTCAGGGCTTACAACCTGTATGAGCTGGCTTAAGTGATCACTCTATAGACGTACCACTATAACTTGTCATGTGAGGGAGGGCGTCCCTATCGCCTAACAGAAGTTGTCAGGGTGTAAATTTATTATACAATACATAATGTACAGAATGTCCGGTGACCGGTGTCAAATTAAATACAGAAATTTGGTCGGGCAGCACTAAAGAAACCGTGCAGTAATGGCGGCCGTTCTATCTGTCAAACTGTTAGACGGTAATATCGGTCCATTATTCGCTTTTTCAGCTTCGCAAAACTTTAAAACTTCATTGGAAATTGTTCTTGCACCATCCCGGATTGTTTAGGATGTTTTGGACATAATAATTCAGTGTATATTGGTAATCAAGATGTCACAGCCAAATTGAACTAAATGACAGGGCGAGGGGTTACCGCCGGATGCGGACGGGGCGGGTTTTAGTTCAAAATTCGCCGCACGCCAAGTTACGTTGGGCAAGCAATACACAATGCAACGTTCACCAATTCCATGGTAAGAACATTATCAAATTTTTGAGAGTTCTATATATGTTTCGAATTGAGAACATTTCATATATTGCACTTGTCTCTGCTAGAGACATCTGTTGTTAATGTGTGGATGTTCTTACAATGGAATTGGTGAATGTTGCATTGTGTAGAGTGATCACTTAAGCCAGCTAATACAGGTCGTAAGCCCTGAGCCATCGTATAAGAGACTTCCATCCACTTTTCTCATATATAAATGCCTTCGTCTCTGTGAGACTTCTATAATTTATTTCAGCAAGGAATATTGACTAAATGTACCTAAATAAAAATACCTACATTTAAATAATATATGTATGTATGCAAAATCTTAAAATTAATTTTGACCATTCAGTTTCCTTTCATTCCTCTACATGGAGTAAACGTGGGATGAAAGGATGAAAGAAAGACGGAGCAAATGCAGAATGGATCGGTAGCCGGGGCAGACGCGTGCAGTGAGAACAATGAAGCGTAACTTTGTCGTAAACGTATATTTTGGAATAAAAATAGATACTAAATATTTTTCTGACAGAATATTATGATGTATTAAAGTTTGAATAATATATTAATAATTGTGATGGTAATATAATGAAGTACATGTTTTATTTCCATTTTTTTCCAAATATATTGTTACATAAAAGTCATGCTACAATCTTCTCAGGTTTTCACGGCCGTTCAGAATCTCCCCTGTGTAGTTTTCTGAGATATCCTGCCATGTATATCTGACCTCACTGGCTGACGTTTCGGATCCAATTGCAGGGTCCATCATCACATCAGCCCCGATGATGGACTCCGCAATGGGACGCAAAACGTCGGCCAGAGAGGTCAGACGTTCACGGCAGAATATCCCAGAAAATACACACAGGTCATGCTGCAATGTTCCCTCTGCACGCCCCTGCCTGGCGTAGACCAGGTAATAAACCTCTGGAACTATAAAAGTGGGATATTGTTGAAAGAAAGCATTTCAAAAACAAAAGCAACACACCAAGATTCAAGCCAGGAAAAAAATGTATAAATGTGTATCATTTTGTATTTCTCCCAGGGTGTTTTGGGAGGCGCTGGGCCGACACCGCTGGTTCTCGAGTGCCCGCCCGCGGACCTCTCGCCGCGCTGCGTTTAGGGGCCGTCCCTGCTCTGCACTGCCCCTCGCCCCCGAGAGGAGTGCCTCGCGCGCCCTGCTGCTGTCCCTCACGGCGGTCTACAATGCCTCCAAGCTGTGGGATAAATGTGACATCGAGGACACGAGACTGAAGGTGGGTGTCATCCAATTTATTAACGTAATATGTCAAAATTCATGGGACTTTTCTTGATACTCGTGTTAAGTTCAGAATTGAGAATGGAACAGGATATTTATTCATTAATTTACGCCCTATAGGGCTTTTACAACAGATAGTCCTGATCGTAGAACAATGACGAATGTGCAAAAAATTCCATATTGACTTTTTTGGATCGTTAAAAAGTGAAAAAAAGAAGCCGTCTATTGGTATATAAAAAGTGCATTTTTTCACATTTCGGTTCTTATTTGCAATCGTAGAACAATGCATTATGTGTAAAAATGTTAGTTGTACTGCTTTGACTATACTTGAGGTTTGAAAGGTATCAACTTTAAATAACTAACCCAAGTTACAAAGGAAAATCTTTTGTAGTTATGGAGCTATGACATAAAGCATCTTTATGTAAATAAAACTTCAAACTGCTCTCCTGTAAACTTGAGAAAAATCACGCGCGTCGTTATTCTACGATTATGACGAGATAGGCAAAGTGTACATTAACGGCATATACAGTTTAAAGAAAAAATAATACATAATAACATAAAGTGAAAGAAAATACTTAAAATGCAGATACAAATATTAGGTCCTTACATATGAAATTGACGTTTTACCGTACTGGCAAATTTGATCTCAAATATCTTCTCTTTGGTTAGGAATTCCAAATCCAAATTTTTACAGCTATTTACTCATGTATTTGTGTTTTGAAAATTATAATTCATTTGTTTTTTCCTCAATTGTTTTTTTCTTTGCGAGACTCAGTTTACAAAATGAAAAACTTGAAATATCGCGTTATTTACGAGTACGAGTTCCACCGTGGCACCAGTGCTGCAGAAACGGCTCGAAGGATTAATGATGTGTATGGCGACGGTGCCGCAAAAGAAAACACAGTGCGTTTTTGGTTCCAACGTTTTCGTTCTGGAAATTTCGACCTGCAGAACAAGCCCCGTGGACGGCCGGAGACCAAAGTTGATAATGAAGAATTGAAGGCTATTGTGGAAGCGGAATCCATCGCAAACCACATCCGAGTTAGCTACAGGCTGCGGTGTTAGTGATAAAACTGTTTTAATCCACTTGAAGCAAATTGGTAAGGTGAAAAAGCTTGAAAGGTGGGTACCTCACGAATTGAGTGAAGCAAATCAACAAACGCGAGTTACTTGTGTGCGTTTGGTGGACTAGTGCTGGTGTCGTTCACTACAGCTTTCTTAAATCTGGCCAGACGATTACGGCAGATGTCTATTGTCAGCAACTGCAAACCATGATGGAAAAGCTAGCTGTTAAACAACCGAGGCTGGTTAATCGCTCTAGGCCACTGCTGCTTCATGATAACGCTAGACCACATACTGCACAACAGACGGTTACCAAATTAGAGGAGGTTCAATTGGAATGTCCAAGACATCCACCGTACTCTCCGGACCTTGCCCCAACAGATTACCATTTTTTTCGAAATTTGGATAACTTCTTGCAAAGGAAAAAATTCAACTCCGATGGGGCAGTCCAAACCGCCTTCAAAGATTTTATTGATTCCCTTCCGAATGGTTTTTTTAGTAAAGGGATCGATGAACTACCTATGAGATGGCAAAAGTGCATAGATAGCAATGGTGCATACTTTGATTAAATAAATATATTATAATAAAAAAAAATCGACTTTATGTTCCTCCCATACTAAACGTCAATTTCATATGTAAGGACCTAATATATAAAGATAAGTATAATATAAAGTAAGAAGCATGTATGTATATAACAAGCCGAAGCATTAGAAAAACATAATATAATAGAAATTCAAAAACAAAAAAAATTAAAAAATATACATACAAATACAAATCAATTATTTAAGTCCAATTATAATAATCTTGTTGTCGTCTGTCTGTCGGTTTATCCGTCTGTCTGTCCCCGTAACTTCGTCAAAGCGCCCTTGAGGTGAGTATTCGCGAAAACGGCGTTATACAAGTAATTCAATTATTATTATTATTATTAATATCCGTAACTTTATGGTAAAAAATTATTTTTGCTTTCTTTATAGTAAATTCTTTTTTATATAAATAAATAAATAAATACTTATTCCTTAGGAACCGACATATAAAAGTGCCGTCATTTTTGACGGGTTACAGCTAGTCATTATTCTAAAAATATCAAACTAGTTTCGTTGACTGTCCATCTGTATGTTCCCGTAACTTTGTGTAACGTCCGTAATTTTGTTCAAATTCACAGCTAAAAAAACAAAATTAAACAGCCGGAGATGGAGCTTGAACTCCGGGCCAGCAAACCCGGACTGGCCATCCAACGCATGCTGCTACAGCCGCCTCTCTGTGGAGCGCCAAATAGATGCTATAAATATATACTGGGGCTTAACAAAGACGCGAGCCAATGTTCTGTCATTTTTTGACAGGTTGCAGCTAGTACATTATAAATTGCATTAATTATAGATTTTCCCCTACTTAGGACGTGAAACTTGATTTTTGTTTGGTCCTGTGTAATATTTTTTTATTTTTTTCTTCAGGAACTGGGAAAAGAGATGTGGGAGTTGGAGAACCTCAAAACGGCAACACTCATCTGCAAGACCTGTCGTAACCGTCTGCTAATAGACAAGCCGATCCATAACAGGAAATATTGCGAGTGAGGCTACATTATGTTATATCTGATTTGTGGAACAAATTAAGCATGTGAATTGCGCATTCATCTTATCTTTTTATTATGTAATTAAATTCATAACTCACATTAAAATTTATATAACAACGCTTCATGGCAAAGTAATGTCATAAGATCACATTCGGCTGTATTCCGAAAATAGCAATATTGTGATCTTAAAATTGTTATTCCAATAGATGAGAATAAAAAATAAACGGTACGCAGGTAGACGTCGGTGTTCGGTGTTTGTCGCACTCAAATAAGGGGATTTGTATATTATATTCAAGAACACATTCTTATTGTGAAGTTGCAATTTTTACTCCCTTTATATTAACTCGTGGCGTCTGCTTGCTTGCTTGCTTGCCGGGTGAAAAAACTTTGGATCGATTTTTAACCCTTTTCCCGTGATCCAATCGAGCTGAAACTTGGCAAGTAGACTCGTGGCGACGATCAAGAAGATCTATCAAATTTTCGTTAAAAAAATTAATAATTATAGCATAATTTCGGATTTTTAGAAATGTTATTGGTTTTTTCAAATTAGAATCATTAGAAAAGTTTGATTATTAGCAATGGCGGCCCGATAACTTCGCGGAATATTTTCTAAATTTGAATTACTCCATCGGTAGGTATAATAGTTACACTTCACTATGAATTTCGAAAATTTATGACAATTGGTTCACAGATGACAGCACACTTCAATTTGTTGGGAAGAAATCAAATAATAAAGAGATATTTTTAGAGATATTTAGAGATATAAAGAGATATTTTTTTAATTTGATTTTTCCATATGTCTTTCTAATTGGTTAATATTAATTTTTTTTAGATTTGTATATTTTAACATATCTCTCTCAAAGTAAACATGTACCTTTATTTGCAGTGTCCGATGTCTGCAATGCCTTTAGAAAAGGGATTGATTTTTCCAGTGCCTTCTTATCCAGCTGGTCTGGTCTGACAGAGCTTCAAACGGATTACCAAAGTACCTATCGCAAACATAACCTCCCAATTCACATTTTTCGACTGAAATTACATGAAATAAGTAGCTGTATTTAAAGCTTATAGAAAGAATATTATTTCATATGCACTTATTAATTTCTTCTCCCACAGTGTCCTGAGGCAAAATTGTCATTGTTGCATTGGACTCGTATTTATATTTTGACATTTGATGGATATCAATCATGTTTTTTTTTTCTCTCTCTCTCTCTCTCTCTCTCGCAAATAAATACTTTGAGAGAGATACCTGCAAAGATACAAATCTTCTTATTTATGTACGACGAACACCGACATGTACATATGTCACATTTTTTTATTTTTTTTATTCTTGTCTTATAAGCGTTAGGATAACAATCTTAAGATCCCAATATTGTTGCTATTTTCAAAATATGACCGATTATTATACTCATAAGATTAATTCAGATGTTGGTCATAAAATATTATATATTTTTTAGTATAATACATATTCTGTTTAGACCTACATTCTTCTTCTCGTGCCCTGTCCGTTCAACTGACGTTGGCTATAATCATGTTAGCCATAAGCGCTTTATTTACTGCCCGAATAGCTCTAGAGTAGACTGGTCTCAGCCATGATGTTCTTCTTCCAGGGTATTTTTCTGACTTCCTGTAATCTTTCCCTGCATTATGAGGTTCAAGATCTCCCACTTCTCTGGATGTCTCATCACATGTCGAAAATATCGAAGTTTTCGGATTTTTATTTTTTAATCACTTATTTTTCTTTATTCATCCAAAATATAACATCTTCGTTCGTAACTCTGTCCGTCCAGCTTATTTGGATTATTCTTCTGTAGATCGGCATCTGGAACTCTTCAAGTCGTCTTATCAAATCTTCGGTAAGCGTTCACCATGCTTCCATTTCATAAAATAATATTGAGAATATGCAGCATTTGACCATTCGCATTCGTAATCGAAGGTTGAAATCCTAGCTCTTAAAATTTATTTCTTTTATAAACTTACATTGCCAGGTGTGAAAACAATAGAGCCGTAGAAGACGAAAGCAGCGGCTGGCAGCCCTTCCTGGAGACGGAAGACATCATCATCTGGAGGAGACAGGAGGACCCGGCAAACGGGCTGTATGCTTACAAAGGTACTTAGCATTCGCATTACTGCTTGCTTGGGACCCTCGTAGTAATCAGGACATTACTTTGAGCAAATCATTTCCTTGTCCTTTGAATGCCACTTTTGAAAGGAATATACAGTCGATATATATATATACGACAGTATACTTGGTTATAAGTAGCGCGACGGGACCGACTAAATTTGCTCCTTATAGCCGGGACTCCTTATATCTGGGATAGGTAAATTTCACTTTCTAATTTTTTTGATTGTGTGTGTTATTTTCAAGAGCAGCCAAATAAACATCCTTAATTTTCTAGAGCGATGAAAGCTGTGGAAGACGATACTGAAAACTTTTTACAGACTTGGTAATTTTTGGCGCCGTGTTCTATTTCACAAATAATTTTGACTTTTTCGCGAACCGAGAGACACTTTGGTTTGTCAGTGGACATGTTTCCGATAGAACAATTACCGTTTAACTGATTAGGCTTTTAAATGCTAATACAGTAAACTGCATAAAACAAACTGTCACCTCAAACATTTTGGAAACCCCCAATAATCGGAGTTAGTATATGACAGTTCTCGACCTTCAGTTCGGCATTCCTTTGATAAGAAATGCCGACGAACTATTGTTTTCCTGTGCACGTGGGATTTTCGGACACACAAGTTTGTGTACATCATAAAATGAACCCTAATTAAGTGCGAGCCGCTTTAAAAGCAAAGTTCATTATTATGAGTACGTATTTGTTTTATTTTTCTGAAACCCAAGCAAATATGTATGCAGAGTTTCTAAAATTTGCTCCGTATAACCGGAAATCGCGCTCCTTATAACCGAGAATGATAGTATGGGAATATGCGAAAATCAAAATAATAATAAATTCTCAGTTTTGCTCATTATAGCCGAGATCTCCTTATACCCGAGCTCGTTATATCCGAGTTCGACTGTAATATTACTTGGCAGACCCGTTAACACCGCATATCCATATTTCAAATTGTTTTGAACGATTATCTTATTCTGAATTCTTTTGCCTGTGTTATTAACAATGTAGAGTTACTGACGTTGCTGGACAAATTTGATTTGTCCGTTGATCGCGTTGACCGTGAAAATTTGTAATTTCTTCTTGAATTCTTCTATTTTTATAATATCTGCTCATTTATTTGGCTCTCATTGAAGCAGACTATGCGGGTCTTATCAGCAAATGATCTAAATCTCTATTGTTTGAAGTCGACAACAGATCGTAAAGAATGGCACGGTAGGAAAGTTTTTTCCATCGATATCTTTCAGTACGGCAATATCACTTTTCCTTATATATCATTATGATCGCAGAACAATGACGGATGTGCAATTCCATATTGACTTTTTTGGATTGTTAAAAAGTGAAAAAAAGAAGCCATCTAATGGTATATAAGAAGTGTATTTTTTCTCATTAATTTAACCGTCGTTATACGAAGTCGGTATAATGACTGTTCTGATTTGTGATCGTAAAACAATGCAGCATGTATAAAAACGTCGTTGTACTGCGCTGACTATATTGAGGTTTTAATGTATCTACTTTAAATAACTAACCCAAGTTTCAAAGGAAAATATTTTGTAGTTATTGAGCTATGACATAAAGTGTCTTTATGCAAATAAAACTTCAAACTGCTCTCCTGCAAACTTGAGAAAAATCACGCGCGTCGTTGTTCTACGATTATGATGATATGTATGTTACTAATATCGCCCTAGATAGTTGGAACTTTGCTTTGCTTAGAAATAATCCTCGTGACAGAGCCCGAGCTCGCTTCCGCCGTCAGTGACGGTCGCCGTAATCACCTCGCATTTTCATTTCTCGAGATCCGTTCTCAAAGAGTTTATTGTACAGTGCTGAGGTGATATTAATGCTCAGTCTTCGCCTCTCCTGTTGTTTTCGCCAGGTGTCGGACTCTGATTCTTTTGTCTCACCAGTGTATGGCCGGTATCCGGAGGTGACGGCCGAAGATTTCCTGGCCATGCACACCGACTTGACCTACTGGCGTAGCTGGGATGACACGGCGCTATCTTTGAGGACTCTGCCGCAACCGGAAAACCATCACGCTCATCAGGACGTGATACACTGGGAGACCATGTGGCCGGTTAGTGGATGCTCTCTGTAAAGCTGGGAGAGGATTGTGTACTTATCTATAGAAGCACCTGCCTTAATGAAAAAACACTAATTGAAGAAAGAAGCTGTGCTAGAAAGACTAAGAGGCACCTAAAAATGTTATTATTTTGAATCCTCTTCTATCTATTCTGAAATATCTTTGAAGCACGCTTGAGTTTTTTGTTTTATTTTACTGTGACTGTCAAAGGTCAGAACCGCATTCCTGTTTATTCATAGTTAAGTGGCTCCTATAGAAATATTTACTAAAAAACTCCCTGTTGATATCAGATTCAAAAATTGAAATATGTAGTTATAATTTCAAAATTTACAAAATAAATTTAATGTTTTTTTATTTATTTATTCATTAACGCCCTGTAGGGCTTTTACAACAGATAGGTTAAGTGTACATTAACAGAATATATAGTTTAAAGAGAAAAAAGAGAATACAGAATATAAAGTTTAAAGAAAAAAAATTAAAAATAATAGTAAACATAATAATGACATAAAGTGGAAAGAAAATTCTTAAAATACAGATACAAATATATAAAGAAAAATATAATATAAAGTAAAAAGCAAGTATATAAAAAGTAATAATGTAGAGTGAAAAATATAGCACAAGCTTTGAAAGTCATATTATAATAAAAAATATACGTACAAATACAACTCAATTATTTAAGTCCAATTCGACAAATACTAGTAATCTTTCAATACACAGTTATTGAATAATATACAGTTATTGGCAAAGACGTCCAGTTGCTCGAATCTATTTGCTGTTATCCATCTATAGCCTGAAGAATGCCTTAACTTGCTTGAGGAGTTCTCTTTCTTCTAGATGTTTCAATGTTATGCATTGTAAAATTACATCACACTTTTCCCCACTCAACTTGAAGTGTCAGGTGCTTCCATACCCGATATCATTTTGCATATGGTTCTCTGACAATCCTCAAACCAATATAAATTACGGGAGAAATATTTTGATTAATCATTTGATTTCAAGTTAGATGGATTTTTTTTCATATTGGCATATATTTTTAAAACTGCAAGGTATTTTTTCATCTGAAAGGCTTTAGTAACCTAGTCAACTATTTTCAACCTAGTGGGTGTCTTAATTTATCCTCACAATAAATACTGCAAGAATATGCCGTAGTAATCGGAATATTTTAAAAATTGGAAAGAAAATTTAACATAAAATAATAAGTAAAATTTACTTACAAGTTATGTTGAAATACATACAACTTCTTTGCAATTAATATTTTACAATAACCGACACTTTAACGACCGATACTATTCAACATGCTAGGCATCTTATAACAATATTGAGTAAATACATACAACTTCTTTGCAATTAAGTAAATACATACAACTTCTTTGCAATTAATATTTTACAATAACCGACACTTTAATGACTGATACTATTCAACATGCTAGGCATCTTATAACACCATTACAAAGCAAGGCTGCACGCGTCACAGACTACCGTAAACAAAATTGTGATGTAAAATAGGAGATTTCAAATGTCTTTCATAATAACTACATAATACTAAAGTTGCTTTAGTAGACAAGGAATTTTCCCGAAAATAAAATGTCATGTCATTCATCAAATTTCAGTTTTAATCCTAGGATTGAAACAGTAGAGAGTTGGAAGTAAACTAATAATACTACATTTGTACTATGAAGTGTAATGTAATCTTCATTAGAGAGTTGGAAGTAAACTAATAATACTACATTTGTACTATGAAGTGTAATGTAATCTTCATTATAATTATTCTAGATCTGTGATACAGTTTTGTCTTGTTTTCCATTGTCAACTTAGAAAAAAACCAAATCGTACGCCTTTTTTTTAAGAAACGAGGTGTACAGATTATTTTAAAATTCATTTCAATATTTATTTTTTTAAATAGAGATGCGAACACGGAATACATGTCACATCAATATTCTTACTATCTTCAAACTAAGCTAAACGCTTGTGCTATGAACATAGGACTAACTAGGTTTGAACCCGCGACCTTTAGATCAAGAGGCGAGAGTCATAACCGCAAGACCAACAAGCTACTCTATTCCTAGTGAGACTATATTTTCACTGACATTCTGGTGAAATCATATTTAAGGTTATTCTTATCATATCCAAACTGATTTTCACCAATAGAAATTACTACAAACTAGTGAAAAATAGTGTATATAAAATAATCATAACAAAAGTGCGTAAAGTATAGTACAGAATTGAGCACAAAGCGACTTATGATTCATTGCTGCACATATTTTGTACGCAGAGTAGAATAATACAATCCATGCAAACTGACCTTTACTGACAAATTTCTGTGCTGATCAAATCTCATCCATGTATGCCCCATAATGACAAAGTGTCTCATATTCCACTACATAAAAATAAATTATTGATTTGATGGTCCCCCTCACATTTAAATATTATTTTAAAATTTTTTTCAGAGATTTTTTGCAAATCGTGATTACGTTTATGTCAGACGTTATGCCTACATGGATAGCGAACACAATGATTCCAGCTTTGATGCAGCTAGACTGCAAAATACCTCCGGTAAGAAGAACGCAGCCAGTCATGACGAAAATCTTTCCGATAACAATACGCACGACGACAGAACAATGACAGAACACAAAACGACAGAAAAAATTAGCCCCATCGATCCCTTAGGAATTTCCCAAAAAAAATTTGAGTGTTCTCAGAATCACGACGACGATAATTTGAAGAACAAGATTGAGTTTGCAAAGAGGAAAGGGCAGTTCTCCCAATCGGAAAAGAAGAAAAAGTGTCCAAAAGCGGCAAAGGTGATTGTGATGACGTCGCAGTCTTGCGATCATCCCGAAGCACCGGAGACGAAGAGGGCTCACCGGGTGAAGAGGTACTGGAGCAATCTAGTGATCAAGCCCTTCACGGATACCGATCAGGTGGGTCATCAATATAATTAATTAAAATAAATCATACAAGTCTCACAGAGACAAAGCTATTTATATGGGAAACATGTATGGAAGTCTTTGAGCCTGTCCAAATGGCGCGTTCCAATTTATATTGCGTCCAGATGCCGCGTTTTACACGGGAGATCACTTGCGCGTTTCAATTCGTATTGTATCCAGATATGCAAATATTGTTTTATTTCAGTAGATGCTGGCGCATATGGCAAAAGTAATGACTCCACAATTTTTAAAAACTCTGTTTTATATAAAAACTTGTCGAAAAAACTTTAGATATTCCAGACCCAAAGCCAAAATTGCTACCTACACAGACTCGCGCGTAGTTCTGGACGCAACAATGCCGCCCGAGTATCTCAACACGCACGGCGCTCGCGCGTAAAACGCGCGAGTCGAGGATCCCGCATGTAGCGCACATTTTACACGCGAGTGAGCAAACGCGCATCAGCATCTGGACTGGATGTATGTAGCTCCAGTATCTCGAGAATGCGCGAGTGCACTCGTGCGTAAAACGCGCCATCTGGGCAGGCTCTTTAGTTGGCTACCATTCCACCCTAAGAATATTCTAATTTATAATTTAGATTATAAATGATTGATTTCTTCTATAATTAATCTTAATTACTGACTATCCCTCTATGAAAAAAAACAGTATTTGTGTTCATAGAACATACATCTAAAAATATATAAACTATTATTTTCATTTGCCGACACAAGGTTATTTTTGTTAAACGGAGAGTACCTACACTCATTTTTTGTCCAATACACATTTTTCATTAGTTTAATATTCATGTAGAAATATATTCTGAATGCGTAATATTTGTTAATTTGCATCTGCCAACACTTTTTGTAGCATTTTATATGAATTCTCTATGTTTTCAGTGTTGCCGACGCAATATTTGGGACTTAATAGTGGATGCAATCCAAAAATTAGTATAAAATCACAGTTAAACATTATGTCTGCCTAAAGTGCTGTGAATTAAAATTGGTCGCGTATCACGGGTAATTTTAGCTAAATATTATGATACCAAACTGGGACCAGCAAATTACGGGGAAATGTAAAATCCTGATTTAGTTTTAGTACTGTACTCCCGCATCACCTACTCATTTACGGGTTTCTGTCTCGTTTCACTTGTAGCAGCATATTTGTATTGCCATTAAATCACCAATTTACGGATGATGCCAAACCGATCTGCAGTATATGAACCAAATTAGTGTGCAAGGTGCATAGCTTGTGGCAAAATCTTCAGGGATTCTTCTGCATACAATTTTGAAGAGAAGATTAGCAACATCATAGACATAGAAGAGCTTAAAAACTTACTTATTCGCATCTATAAAGCGCCCTTGAAGCGTCTTTCACGCAAAAACGGCGCTATATATAAATCATCACAAACATAAAAATCAAAGTTTGCATTTATTTTCAATATTTCAAACTTATTTTCTGCAAAACTATCACTTCTGTGACTTAGACTGTTAAAAATATAGACTGTTAAAAATTCATTCACTTTTTTAATACGAGAAATAAAATGACAAGTATACAAAAAATATTTTTCAAATTCCTGCGGTTTTAATCATTTTATTTGCCTCGTGTCAAAGAGAATGAATTTTATTTTATGAATATTGTCGTTTGTTCGTCTAGCCCGGTATTGAGTTCAGCCTGACGTACTTCGATGACCCCGGGACATCGCTGCCCACGGCTCTGCAGGCCTGGGTGGCAGGCCACGCCTGTCCCGACTTCCTGGACAAGATGAGACACGCAGCCGCCAACTACAGGCACACTCCTCACAAGGTACTCATGTTCCCCGCAATGTTACAATCTGTGTCTAATAGCAATTTTGGTAGATTCTCATGCACACATGTAATCTATAAGAAAAATTGAACCATGAATTATGATAACATCAGTATATTTGGTATAATCTATTTGCAGAAACCTTCTGTGGAAGTGAAGAACATACAAGATGCGCCTGAACAAGAAAATAATGTACCCAAAATGCACACTGGTGTGAGTTTATTTTTAATTCCAATTATGTGTGTGGACGTGAAGCCTTTGCAGCCACCTAACCGGCACAGCTAGATATATTTTGGTTGATTAAGTTAAGAGACGAAGCTCTTATTTATTGATCACTTAAGCTAGCTAATACGGGTTGTAAGTCCTGTGGCAGCCCTATAAAAAGATTTAATTACATGTTGCTCATATAAATTGCTTCGTCTCTGAGACTTATAATTTATCTTAATTATGGACCAAATCCAGTAATTGTTTTCTCAAAACATACATATAAAATATTGTTGATATATTTTGATTTATGGAATTTCATAGTTGTTTCCATGGTTAACCGCTCGTGGGCCAAAGTGCGCGAAAACTTTTGTACCCTCTTTGTGCCAGAGCGCAGATCTGCACTCCCTAGACACGTATGCGAATTCGGACTATTTTACCTTTGTTTATGAGTTTTTGAAGCTTATTCTTTGTTGTATCTCAAGGTTTTGAATGAATGAATGAGTTCTATTTGTCAAGTAACCTCATTTGCCATTTGATAAACATGTGTGTACATTTCTGATAGTAAATTTCGTTTCTTATTTTCAGAATTAATGAATAAGTCATTAGTGTATAAGTAATTATTGAAACTAGCAGGAAAGCAATCGGCTTCGCCGATTGCTTACTGCTAGGCCCTGCGGGCGGCTATTGTGGCCGCTTCGGGGCCAATGAATCGTGTGCGAAATTGCGCAGCAGACAAGGTATATTTCGCGTTACGTAAGGCCGACACACGACCGGTTAAAATTTTTAAATCTGGCGATTTTCGAATTATCGGGGTTCGAATTAACGGGGTTTACTGTACGGACTAATTTTATCATTTCACATATTTATTGAAGATTTTTTTCTAATAACTGCGCTAGTGTTGATCTGGATCGGAAAAAAGCAGAATTGAAAGTTAAAATCGAATGAAGATTGAAGAAGCCTTCCATAAATTTTGAGTCCCTTGAATTTCTAATTAACGAGGTTCTACTGTTTTGAAATTTTGGTGAAGCCTTAACTGAATTTCGCTGGTATGTTTTATAGATGCCGCAAGTCAACGTCGACACTTCACTGGTCCTATCTACTACAAAGAACAAGATGCAGTCTGCCGACTTCCGTGTGGAAGATAGCCCTAAACCACACCATCAGAAGGTAAATGATGATTAGTTTTTTTACACCTGAACATGACTTATTTTTACCGCATCATTGTTCCAAGTAGGAGAGGGAATATTTTTAAAATCAAATAAGAAGAATGCAACTTTATGCACGATGACAGAGTAAACTCTTGAGTAGCTTGTTGGTGTAGCGGTCATGATGCTCGTCTGGTGATCTGGTGGGCGGTGGTTCAGTCTGGTTAAATTAGCTAGGTAATTAAATGCCGGCGTTTAATGAACGGCCTAGGCATCCAATTGGATGCCTAAGCCAATAGGTAATTGAACTAGAATCACTTAACATTTAACAACTTGGCGTATTGAAAGTCAGCCCTTCGAAGATGACTGACCAAGACAGCCAAGTGATTCGAATGAGGCGGGACATTTTTCTAATAAATTTTTTTTTTTTTTTTTTAAAAAAAAATAGAGATGTGAACACGGAATACGTGTCACATCAATATTCTTACTATTTTCAAACTAAGCTAAACGCTTGTGCTATGAAAATAGGACTAACTTGCTAGTCTGCAGTGAGGTTCGAACCCGCGACCTTTGGATCACGAGGCCAGTGTCCTAACCACAAGACCAACAATTGTCATAGATATGTTAAAATTTTACAACATATATGCAATTTGTAATATTTCTTCTTGAAGAACGCAACTTATTCTATTTTCAATAAATAATTGAGCAACAGAACATAAACGAAATGCTTTTGACAAGTATTTCTTATAACTAAATGGTTGTCCTTTTTTTGTCCCATCCGTGACAGACGAATGTATCAGTATTATCTCCAAACATAATAAAACAGGGCTCATGTTTTGTTGCTCAATTATTGATTGAAGATAGAGTAAGTTGCTTTCTTCAAAAATAAATATTACAAATTGTTGTTAAATTTTAACATATCTGTGACAATTTACTAGAAAAATGTCCCACCCATGACGATGGAATGCCTCAAATCTAACCCAATCTAAATGACCACACGACGTTCACCCTTCTGGTTAGACGTTGTGCTCAATGACTTGGCTAGTTGTCCTTCATGCGGAACTGGACGCCGGCGTTTAATGAATGGCCTAGGCATCCAATTACCTGGCTAATTTAACCAGATGGCTGCGTCATATAAGTCCTACTATCATAGCATAGGCTTATAGCTTTGTTTGAAAATCTTAAAAAATATTAATGCTACTCGTATTCCATGTTTGCAACTCTATTTTTTTTTTAATTCGTCAAAGTTGAAGTGATTTCAGAGATGATTTTATCGCCATCATTATTAAGATGATTACAAAAGTTTTTGTAGGTGGCTAGAACATGAGAGTAAACTTGCGAGATTTAATTGTCATGGTAAAATGAAATTGAACATAAAATAAAAATTATTTTTAGATGACTCGTACCAATGCTGCTCCTATCACCGAAACCTCGGCTGCTAAAAAGGAGGCATCCACAAAGTCGAAAAATGATAAAGACACTGAAGATTTCTTGAACCTCTTGTACGGTCGTACAACAGATTTAAATACATCTAAACATCCAGAAGAAATTCCAAAAGTTCCCGAGAAGAAACAAGAAGAAATGTTGAACGCCACCCCCGTTGAAGAAGTTGTTCTAGAACAGGAAGGGGTGAATGTTGAGTCTGTAAAAGATGACATGAGTGCGGTGAAAGATGTAGGAAATCGCGAGAAACACATGGAGCCTGTCGACAAATGCAATGATACGAACGTAATAAAATCAACAGCATCGGGAAAATCATCCACGCAGGATCCGGCTCACGAGGTGCAACCGAAAGAAGTGACGCAGAGCAGCATGAGCTACTGGCGTGTATGGCCACTGTACTACTTTGCGTGACCCATGAGAAGTGCATCATAGCCTGCACATACAATAAACTAGTGTATTCGATAAGTGTTACAGATTCATGATGAAGTAATGTGCCATAGTGTATTAATAGATGGAAAAGATTTCTCAATGTCAATTTATACACTATTTGTTCATTAATACAGTAAAACCCCGATAATTCAAAATTTTTGAAACCCACAACTCCCAATATGTTCATTTCATAGTAGATTAACCCTGATAATTTGAAAACCATGGTAATTCGCAATTCAAAATAATTTTTCCCTCATAAATCATTACATTTTAGTCCACATATTTTAAATTTTTTTGAAATTTTACGATGTGAAAAAATGACACATTTTGATTTTTTCATAAATGAAAACAAATATATCATCAGGTACTTTAACATAAATGTCACGATCTTTGTATTAACATAATAAATATTGTGTTCTCTAAGTGATTTTTTGAATTATGCAAAAAAAAAAACATTTTTTTCACAAAACTAATAATGGCTTTTTTCGTGAGTTCCATGATTTTTGATGAATTTCGCAATCGCATCACAATTTTTTTTATACCTTGAATTTTGAATTAACCGGGTTAGCATAATTCTAAAAAAAACAATTGGGTCCCTGACTTTTGAATTAACGAGGTTCCAATGTATCATGTTTTATACAATTGTATGTATTGCAAATTGCCAGCACCAATTGTGTCGCATTTTGTACCAACTTATCTAGTACGATGTCACAGCCGTCTTGTATTGGTACGAATTCTGTAAGTATTTGTTTTGTATCAATTTCTGTAATAATTACATAATTATTTGCCACATTGGCGAAAATTATTGCGGATTATGTGATTTTGTAAAGTATATATGTTACAGCGAATTTGCATTTTTAGTGAGACTATACTTTCACTAGTAGAAATGTACTTTTCCCGGTCGGGCAGAGTCTGGGCAGTGAAAACATCTAAATCAACGAATTCTCAGATTCACTACACATTATCCGTGAAAATATATTTTGTTCATGAATGCGCGCATTACTCAAAGCTTAGACAATATATCGGTGAAACTATCAATTTTTACATGTAATTCTTAAAGCGTAGAAAGTATATAGGCGGCACTTCACTAGGCGATTTTTATTCATTTTGCGGTCCTATTTTAACTCCTAAATTAAAATAGTACAGCGGCACCGCAAAACGAATACGAATCGCGAAGTAAGGTGTCGGCTGAAAGATCGCGCACTCGGGTTTTTTATGATATCTGACGACTGCCGGAACAAAACGAGGTTATGTCACCATGTAAATATTGGGGGGTTAAGGGAAAATTTTTATTAATGAATATGTATTTTGTCAATTAAGTTTATTAAATATGTTTTTTTTATAACAATACAACAGAAGTTTATTTCTTACAAATATAGAAACATAAATAAACATACACCTGGTATTATTAATTTTAAACGAACCTTTAAAAGTGCGTCAAGTAACAAATACTCGATGCGAAAAATACAAAAAATCAAAGAGATTCTAAGTCATCATTTACGTTTGAATTCATTCAGATTCTTCCGCATTTCCAATTTTCTATCTTTTTATCAAAAATGTGTCTAATGTCATTTGCGTTTCTTGTTTGCGCTGTGTAAAGCACGTGTAAAGTGGGTGGTAGACGTACAACATAAAGTGCGCGGTTTTTAAGTTCGCAAACTTACTCGGCTCGACGTCGGTGACAGACGTGAAGCTTGCTCACACCGTATCATTTTTATGAGTTTAATCGACTGTCTTTTGAATTATAAGATGATCAGAATTTCGTAAGTGTTCGCGAATAAAATTTTAAAAATATATTACGTTTTAGTTACCTACCTAAACTAATCAGTCCAGGAGTATGACAGTTCGAGAAACAGAACTATCGCCACAGAATAGAGAATATGCTATCGCTCAAAGGATAAAAATTAGAAATACTGTCGCTTTGTGGTGACTTTGGACTAGACTAGTGTAGAATGAGACACAATAAATTTTGAAAAACAAGGTCCATGCGCCTTTAGAATCTTGTTATAAAATCATATAATGAAGAATTGGTGCAGCCGAAACTTTCAACTTTCAACACTTCAAAATGACTATTTTAATAATATCCGTTACCTACATAATGTTGATTTGCACAGAAGAAATTAATAATGCAGTAAGAACCTTGTTCACGCAATGACTTATTAAATTGTTATTCAAGGCCCGGTTGTTTCAATTTGGATAAATAAAAGTTCGTTTAAAAGCATAGATTTTTACGGAAACGGATTTCAGACTTGTCAAATTTAATTTTTGACAGTTCAGAAACCAATAAATTCACTAGTAAGTAGAAGTTAAAATATTGTATTCATTTCTATTGGTGAAAAACTCTTTGAATATGATAAGAATGACCTTGAATATAATTTCTCTAAAATGCCAGTGAATGATGGACTCACTAGAAAAACAGATTCACTGTAACATATACATATATACATGATAATTTTCTTTTGCTGTTGATTGAAAATTTATGTAAAATTATTTTTTGACATTTGTCGTACAATTTGATGTCTCAGTGACATTTGAATGATCACTTATAATAGCAATTGAGTTGTGGAGATCTTGGCGAAGGAAGGACGAAAATGTGATGCCGATATGAAGCTAAATATTTTAAAATACAAATAGACCCAGAGGTAGAAATTAGAAATAGGTAGTCTTTATTTGCACAAACAGTTTTATTGCTGATGTTATTGTCTCGAAAGAAAAAACAGATTGTGGAATATTATAGCAAAAATTGTATGATGCTAATAATATCACGTAAAACTAAATTAATATAATTTACTTCATTCTGCTGGATTCATTTTCAAATTAAGCGAGAAGTATACATACTGTGTATCTGCACACTGCATTATTTAAAGTTTTTCTAAGTCTGTCAGTTACCAAATGTATCGCATAAAATTATACATAATAGCGTGTTTGACTGTTCGAAATATACTCTGAGATAGCCAAAAGTCGCAAATATTTAAAAATTAATGTCTCTTTTCTAGTGTTGTGACGGTTGTTAGTCTCCAAGATTTAGGAAGATGCATCTTGTAATCTGCAGCCAGCCCGGTGCGGTCTGAACCACTTGTACATTTATTTTATTTGAATTACTATAAATTTTGTCACACTAAACTTTTCAATAATGATGTGAATGTTTGAGAGGGCTCTGTTTTGTATATAAACTATGCTAAGGAAGGTGTTTCAATATCTCTGAAGACAAGCCAACCAATTTCTTGCATTGTTCACGATCCACGGTTCTTACAATATCCACTGTGTGCCTTGTAATATTAATGTCTTCTTAAATCTGGGCGAATAAAACATAAAAGGATTTCTGCAGTGGGAGATATTACATATCAGACATAGCCAAGCAAGATACAATATTACGGAACGCTGTTGGCCCTCACATTAGACTTGCAGTTAGAGCTCAATTAGAGCTCGATGAGTTGGGTAACAATCTCGTTTCCCCACACTATTGTCATGTTGAGTGGTATACAGTTACAGCGCATGCGCAATCGCTTGTAAACATACCACATGGTACTGACGCGCGGCACGATGTCGCGGTGCGCTCGCTCCGGAACCGTGCGCATGGCAATGTTGCCGCGGCACGTAGAAATGCCGCGCTATGTTGTACGAGACGTCGCGGAACAGTGTGCGACATTGCAACGTCACGTAGACTATGCCGCGCGTGATGTTGAGGGACAATTTGTCCCCTAGTAAATACATGGCTTGATAAAGGCTCATCTAAAACACAAAAACCCCAAAAAAATTAGGTTTAATATATAAATGGCCCAAGCGCATTCTATATAAATTAATATTTTTTGATAAACAACAAAATGGCAGACATTTAAAAAAAACAAGAAAATGAAGTTTTTTTTCACAGTTTTTGGCCCAAAAAAAATAGTAAAAATCAAAATTTTGTTTTGGTTGCAGAATCCGCTGAAGCCATTACTGTTTAGAATGATTGCTTAAAACTTCATGAAGATCGGTTCAGTGGTTCCGGAGAAATCACAGTCGCCGGCCGGAAAAATAGTTTTGAGAAAAACAAGTTTAAAGTTTTTTTAAGAAAAAAGCTTTACCTAAAGTCAATCAGCGATGCCGGCACCATACATTAAAATTTACCTATAAAGGTTCAATTCTAAGAAAAAAGGAAACAGCTGCTTTAACGAATAGAGGCAGGGAGAGTGGAGTACACAAAAGGTAGAAAAAAGGAGAGACAGCCGAGTGCGCTCAGGTAGTAGAAGTAGCAACGTGATCGCAAAATAATATAGTTGGACTGCGCTGATCACTCCAAAAGTTTAACACAATACTTTTAGATATTTATACTTTCGAAAAAAGTAAAAAAAAAAAGATTTTTTTTAAAGTTGTAAACCAGAATAATCCCTTAATACTTAGTGCCACAGTTGATGATTGACTTTAATGTGTGCACATTTCTGTTAACATCGTAGCAACTGTCGTAACAGTAATCCATTTCATACCAAAGTCGCTTTCTTGTGTGACAGGAAACACATGTGCAATCCCACCATCCATGCTAGGAAACACTATACAATGGCTTCAACGATTTCGAGTTATGTTATACCTAAAGTGTCAAACAGTCAAATATAAAATTGTTAATTTGTTATAAGGCATTCCTAGTTTATGTATAGTAATTAATATGATAAAAAGCAAGGTGAAATGAAATTTAATCAGAATGGTGAGTCCGGCCAATTCTCATGGATGTAATATGACTTTCATATCTTCCATTTTCAATTATTTTTTTTGGTGCTACGTCGGTATGTATTGACTCGATCCTCTGTCAGGCCCCGATGGCAGAGCTTGATTTACGAGTAAACATATTTGGCTACAATTTTTATGGTTGTCTTAGAACATTGAAATTGAGGATCCTGAGAGGTCGCGGCTCTACCAGGCTCTGACATAGTTAATTAAGAAAATAGTTGTAGTGAAAAGGTATCGAATAATACGATACATAGATAGATTTAAAGAGTTAATAATAAAATGTCTCTAAAATATATATACATAGTAACGCAAAGTGGCTACTGATGATGTTTATTTTAATGTGATGATTGAAGCACAGTGCAGGACAAGTCAATTAACTTTTTATCTTTGTCTGTGGAAGTCTCCAGGTATTGAAGGCGAATCTGGTCACGAGATTACCACTAAAAGATTAAAAGTAAATACAGAAGTGCCTTCCTCTCGGAACGAGCGCAGCAGTCATGCCTGCTTAACTTCTGAAGCGATGGATATGCCTCATCACAGAAATCGGAGTCAAAATGTGCAAATTTTTTTTGAAAAAGCAAAAAGTGAACAGATGAGCGGCATCTGATTAATCAGTTTGTGTAGATTCATTTGTTGCTGACCGAATGTATACGTCAATGTTATTCACTATTTATAATTTGACAAAATGGTGTGTTTATTGCTTACTTCAAAGACGTGTACCAGTTTTTTTTTTTCATTTCTGTAGTGACGCTGCGGAGTCCGTCGGTCGTACAGTTTATGCTTTATTACTGATACAGAATGCATGTTCAGCTAGCTAATAAAACATATTTGGCTGCTTTGTGAAGATTTTTCTTTCGAGTTTTGATGAAGTATTACATTTTTGATTTTGAGTAGATACTAAAGATTAGTAACTTGTTTTAAAAAAGTTTTAATTATAGGGGAATTGCAGGATCTTCTGTCGTGAAAGTGGTGTAGACATCACTATAGAAATCAATATGTACAATATTTTAAATTGTTCTGTCTTTTTTTTTACACTGTATTACATATTTGAGATTGGAAGAAATTCTGGGACCGTTTTTGGTACTGTATAATAGATATTTCTTCATGCAAAGGATTATTTTGAATAAATTTCCACCAAGGTCTGGTTGTATCAAATTGGATTAAAGTAAAAGTTCGTTTAAACCGTAGATTTTTACGGAAACAGGTTTTTTGATTAGCGGAGAATGTAAAAATATATGCTTTGAATGAACTTTTATTTATTTAACTTTATTTCTTATTCCCAACTTTTAGTGTTTTCCAACATTGCATATCGTTTTTGATTTTATCATATATTAATTTATGCTTTTTATATTTTTATATTATGTTGTCTTTTATAATGTCTATCTTGCATTATTTTTTCTTCTATATAAACTGCAGAAAATACTTTAAAATGTGAGGCGATTTACCTAGAACAGGCCTGGTAAATCGCCAAATTATATTCTGAATATATTTTGTGTGAACAAATAATAAAAAAAAATCCAACTTGATACAACCGGACCTAAGAGAAACAAACAATCACCGATATTTCAGGCGAGAGAAAAAGTGTCACGATTTTTTTAATTTTTGTATTACATAAAGTTGTCATGAGAGATTTGGCAGATATTTTTTATCTTGTATTTTGAGAATACAAGATAAAAATTTTTTAAAAAATCTCGAGATATACGATTTCCAATTGTTTTCACAAACGAAAATCTCGTATAAGTCAAAAATCAAATTAAGTCCATAATTATCTATGTAAATTTTTTCCTACCACATTTTGAATGATTCAAACTACTGGAATAGAACTTAAATATTCTAAAATTTAAAAAAAAAGAGGGTAAACAACACTGTTTTAATCCACTTTATTTATTTTGAATTGTTAGAACGTTTTCGGGATTTCTCCCATTGTCAATAACAACACGTTTACAACTAAATTAAAATTAATTCGAGACAGAATTTATAGGGATTGGGTGGGTGTAATGGTGGTGGGGGTCGGGGGCGGGGTTAGAATGGATAGGAGTGGGGAGGTTATGGGCGGTATCTGGATGTTATTTTAGAAATTCCATTTTTCATGGACATCTTGGAGATTTTAGAAATAAATAATAAAAATATAATTAACATCCAGATACCGCCCATAACCTCTCCACTCCTATCCATTCTAACCCCGCCCCCGACCCCCACCACCATTACACCCACCCAATCCCTATTAATTCTGTCTCGAATTATTTTTAATTTAGTTGTAAACGTGTTGTTATTGACAATGGGATAAATCCCGAAAACGTTCTAACAATTCAAAATAAATACAGTGGAATAAAATTAAAAATGAATTTCCACAATGTTACAAACAAAAAACTTGAAATTTAAATATTCTTCTCGCACTGGACGTATGTATCTACCTCCACTAGACAACTGTTTATTCTTTGTCATATTTAATTTAATTCTTCAGAAAGTAAACAAAGCATAATGATTTAGTAAGTAGGCAAGTAATTGTGCACATGAATGTTTTATATGATATGCAAGAAATCAGTGCAATCTATGATAATAATGTATTATTGAAAGCTCGTTATAATGTTTTTAAACTAATGTTGAATTAGATTTTGTAAATACAATAATTATTATTATTCATTGTAAGTCTTTTATTTGAAGCGCAAACCTGTTTTTTGCAGCCATTGTAGTTTATGATTCGAGGAAAAATAATTTCACTATAAAGCAAAACTGTTCCATATTTATTAAAATCATAAAAAAATTGCTCATAAGCACGATACCCAACGCGTTGAGTCTTTTAGGACGAAGGTTAGGACAATTAAACAGTGGAACAATCACATTGCGTGAAAAGTAATGATAAATTGGAATTTCAGTCATATGATTGGTTGAAATATATTATTTGTTAGTAGATGTAAAAAACAAACAGTAGGTATGATTCTAAGCATCAGTAAGGGGAAACTAAAGAAGCTTATTTGGGGTAAAATACGTAGCTAAGCTACAACTGAGATTGCAATAGGAGTTAAGTCCTTTGTCAGCTCCTCTGCAAATCTCCCCATGGCTTTAAATAAATTTCGAATGAAATGAATGGATAAAAAAACTAACCCATAAAAACCAAGTTTTTACTCCCTTTCTCATTGAAACAGATTATGCGCCTACTCCACGCATCGGGCTCGAAAATCAAACAATATATAAATGGTTAAAATTTCAAAAAATCCAAAATTATACAATAATTATTACATTTTTCTAAATGAAAATTTGTTAGATCATTTTTATCGTCACCACGAGTCTGCCTGCAAAGTTTCAGGTCAATTGGACCACGGGAGAAGGGTTAAAAATTGATCCAAAAATTTTCCGGCAGACAAACTGCAGACGCTATGAGTTAAAAGAAAGGGAGTAAAAAGAGAATAATTTGAAATTATTCAAAAGTGAAAATCTACAGGATGCCTCGTAGCTAGTAGAAAAAACTTTACAGGTTGATCCTACCTTGATGAATCAAAAATTTTAAAGCAACCTTGACCTAATTTCTATAGTTATAGAGATATGCAATATCAGTTTGGAATTTTTTTTCAATATTTCTGACTTTTTTTTTTGCAAAAAGTTGGAAATCGTTGGTGACATATGAAAGTCGAAAAAATTATTAAAACCTTGCAAAAATTTAATATATAATTTTTTTACAGTTACAAACTGCGCACTTTCTTCTATTTTCTCGGTTTACATATTCTATTCACTCTTTCCAACACAATCTGTTTGGACAAGTATTTGGCATTCGCTGTTCTTAGGGGTGAGCAACTCAGTGCATGTTTACATGTACACACCCCTCTGCAATGTTTCTTTGAAATTACAGTAGACTCACTTTTTCACGAGATAAATTGTTAAACTAGAAACTGGCTGATGAATGTCATAAATTGTTAAACATGAAAGCAATGGGCGATAACCGACTATGATGGCTGCGCCACAGGCACTGTCGACCGCAAAGCGGCCTTCATGGCCGCCTGCTGGGCCCAGCAGCAAGTAATCATTGCAAACCTCGACACCATTCTTACTTGCTTTCATCCCAAATTCCGTGTGACGACGGCCTTGAGGGTCGATCGATATTTCCATACCCTCTGTGGCTAAAAGTCTCGCATCAAAAATAATCTTACTTATCTGTATGTTGTGCATATTTCTTTGGAACAAAACCTTTTGTATTTTATCTTTTAGTCTTACAGTAGTCGTAAATGATGTGCAAAATTTTTTCTTAGTAACGCTTCGTTCGTTTCTCAGTAACGCTCCGTAAAGAAGTCTGCGGTTTCCCATGAACCGAGCTTAAAAATGTTACAAATCAAAAATTTTAAAATAATTTATTGATTCAAACTCATAGAGAAAACCTTAAAATCGTGTGAAAAAAAATCGATTTTGATGCAAAAAATTAGGTAGATACCATTAAACATATGTGAATATAATATATTGTATAAAACAGCCTTATATTTGAAAAGTATGACAAATGAAGCTGATTTTATTAATTATTAAATCGTTTCATTTAGGATAAAATTCTTTTACAACCAAATCTTTTTTGTCAGAATCAATAAAATATATGTTGAACCTACATTATAGTCAGTTTTTTCCAAACTTATTAGAAATCTAAATTCAAAATAAACCTAATTTATCAAATTTGATATTTTCTTCCGATGCCTTTAAAGTTGAATCTGCCGAATAAAATTAATAAATTCGAAATCGGAACATTTTTTCATTCCTACTTCCTGTCACACGTCGCATTCACAAAATTAGTCGCACAAACCGAGCGTAAAGATGTTACACGTCAAAAATGAATAGCTCCTGATGCTTCCACTTAATAATTAAGCACCGCGTCAGCTGTCTGGCAACTGGAATACTTGTACGCAGCAATTAAAATAAAATGAGAAAGGGCTTAGAAAATAAATCAATATTCAAGATTTTCATAATGTCGTTTTATTGGAAATGTCATCTTTTTATATTTTACATTATTCCTGTCTTTACAAAAAACACAATTCCTCATCATATGGGGGAGGGGGGAATTGTCTTAAAACAATCGATCAATCAATTAATGTACACAATATAAATATATATAAATTTCTTCAAACAGGTCTTAACCTTAAGTGCTCACTGACGACATCAATATCATTTGTTCCCTTTTCCAGAATTTCCTCTACTAATAATGCTTTACATTTAATAAAATGCAGGGCCAGTCAAGTTATTAGGCTCAGACAATTAAACATTTGACAGTTTAGTGACATATTGAGAAAGAAGTAATATAATAATGGTTTTTATAATTACTTTTATACATGTTTCTGGATTTCGTCAAGAGACGGAAAATATGTGGGAGAAATTTTTAACAATGAAAGATTTAATGTAGTGCTTTCATAACGTATTTCAAACTAAATAATCAAAACAACATACGTCAAATGAACAGATTCAATAATATTGAAACAAATATTACCAAAAAGTAAAACATGGTACATAGCAGTAATACATTTTGCATAATATTTTTGCAATTGAGTTCAAATCTACTTAATGCGTTTATCACATTCTTGGTATGCATATTTCTATCATTAGAGCAACAGAATAACAATAATAATAATATATCAAACCACTATTTCATAATCATGTAAGCAGTGGCCGAGCATTTTAGTAATTAGTAGAGGAGACTCTCCATTATTCATATTAAGAATCTGCAAAGGTTCACAGACCTACCGGTGGTGGACTAGCACGTTCAGCCTTGCGAGGAAATAGGTGAGCTGGAACACCGTTACGCATGTGGAAAAGCCAGCACGGTGAAATATTGATGGATGAGCATGATCACCCTGATATGTAAGTAAGACCTGATTCCCAGTCGATGGTGATGATGCGCGATTCGATAAAGTAATAAACGCTTAAATGCCAAAAGTTTAAAAAAATATATTATGGTTTCAATTCAACACTGTAAGGCTTAATTGTCTATAAAATTCCGGGAATTGTCATCCAGCAGGTTGACTGGAAATATATGGCATTGAAAATCATATTCGATACTGTCTCTACAAGGTCAAAATGTGTGTGTAGGCACATGGTTCGGCGCGTAAATGCGCTCATGGCATTCAAAGGGATAATACTACTGAGGATTCTGATTTGCAATGTTTACTAAATAACTTGCTCCAGATGCTTAAGAGACACTGTATGGCATATGCTAGTGGAAAGCAAAGTCAGAAGATATAAAACATGCATAAGACCTGTCATGACATACGGTATCGAAGCAAGAGCGGACACGGTGAGAACTAAACACCTCCTCAGAACTACCGAGATGAAGACCCATTGCGGGCAAGACCCTCAGAGACAGAGTAACCGATGCGGAAATCCGCAGAACCTGCAACATACAAGACATTGTACGATGGAGCAGGCAGGAAGGTGTTTCTCGAGGGACCATGTCGAGAGAATGGAGAAGACGAGACTCCCCAGAGCCGTTATGCGCGGGATTCCAGAGGGGCGCCGACCGCCAGGGAGACCACCAAAGAGATGGAGAGAGAGCTGGACGTCCTCGTCACAAGACCAGGAATGACCTGTCAACACAGATCAAGGATCTAACAAAAGAAGAAGAAGAATACTAAATAACATGTAGACATTACATTGTGTAAGCCATTAGACATCCATTATTCATGTGTGCTAAAAAAATTTTTTGTACATATGTCAACCAACATTTATTTATATTTGCCGACTGTTTGAGGAATTTTTTTTAATGCATTAGATTAGGTAAATGTTGAACTAGTTCTTCTTAAGCGGTACTCCCGAAAAAATATTTCCTACTAAATGAGCATTAAATGGGCGAACAAATCACTATAATTAATATCGAGCAAGATTGACAAATATTGGTTATATTTGATTTCTCTTATTTAAAGTGAAACTAGATTAGTTACATTCAGACCACCAAAATATATAGACATGAACTAATGGAAATTTATTGGTTCACGGGTGTCGTTCAATAGCTGGTTCCAATACGTTTGCCTCGTTAAATAAAATTACTACGAGCTTGTAAATTTTGAAACAATTATCAAAAGGTCAAACTAAGAACTCTTAAAAATTATAATGTCTTAGGAATTGAGTGGCACTTTAGTACAAAAAGACCTTTTTACTTGAAGATTCGATTTGGAGTAGAATTAATTAGCCTGGGGCCGCGTCGCATATATGCGACAGGCACAAAATAAATTATTTATCGACGGCCGCGTATCGAATTTGAAAAACGTAATATTTTCCCAATAGAGAAATCCTGTTGTGACCTGTCGTTCCATTTTCAACTCAAAAACATCACGGATTATATTTTAAATCAACAATCAAAACAGAAGTTTTTCTGCCGTCAAAATCGTATAGAATTGTTATAGATGGCGCCCCGATCGCGTGTTGTGCAATCGAAATTCAAATATTCCATCGTCAAGGTCACGCGCAATGTGCGCGGGAAATACGATTTATTTTTTTCGATTTTCGATTTATTTGTACACGTATATACAAATATATACGATATGTTTTGCGATATTTGTCAGTTTTTGTTGGTTTATGATTCAATTGAATACTAATAGTGATTTATTAACAAAATACACGCAATTTTGTTGCGTTTATTTGAAATATGTGTGTGTGTGAAAGTGTATCATATTTATGTGTTATGAGTGCGATGTCCCGTCGTGTGCCGTGCCGTGCAACAAAATATACCACACAGAAGAAGATTATTATTATTAATAGTAGTGTTGTCTCTAATAAACAAATAAAAAATTATTATTATTTTTCAGAAAATGTTGCGCTGGCAACATTATGGAAATTCAAAAAAAGATTATTTTTTTACTTAAATGATAAAAAAATCATTGCATTTCGAC
This sequence comes from Agrypnia vestita, assembly GCA_016648135.1. Taxonomy (NCBI): domain Eukaryota; kingdom Metazoa; phylum Arthropoda; class Insecta; order Trichoptera; family Phryganeidae; genus Agrypnia; species Agrypnia vestita. Next base: position 50,070 of record JADDOH010009778.1, read on the forward strand.
ACTTACGATAAAATAATATGAATGTGTGTGTTTTTTTTTAATATACGCATGTTTTCATGGTTTTTTCGTAAAAAGAAAAATCACAAAAAATTCAGAAAATTTCCGGCCCTCAATAAGTTAACAAAAACTAACCCATAAAAATCAAGTTTTTATTATACCCCCTTTCTCATTGAAACAGGTTTCGCGCCTACTGCACGCGTCGGGCTCCTTACTCATTTGTATGGATTCCAATTTGAAAGAACCATTAAAATTTCGAAAAATTCAAAATTATAGTAGAATTATTCAATTTTTTTTACACAAATTGTTAGATCGTTTTTATCATCGCCATGAGTCTGCCTGCAAAGTTTCAGCTCGACTGGATTACGGAAAAAGGGTTAAAAATCGATCCAAAGTTTTTACGGCAGACAAGCAGACGCTATGAGTTAAAAGAAAGGGAGTAAAAAAAAAACGATGTAAAAAATATGTTGGGTTTACTAGGGGATTTAATTATGCGAAGTGGGACATACTTCCGCTGTGTCCCAATCCCCTCGCCTGAAGAAGAGGTTTAGTTCATCTCTGTGAAATTTTATACTCTGTGGTTATATTGAATTTCTCGTCGTTGAATTTCTCTAATTTATATTATAAACCGTGACGACAATCATATTCCGGCATAGAACTTGAGATGAATGTTAAGATGAAAGCGGAACGTATATTGTATCGCTAGCAGTCAGTGTACCTCCTCAGGACGCAGCAGGATAATTGCATCACATAAATTTAATTTTAAAAATGCATTTTTTTAATATGAAACAGTCAGTGAACACTTAATTTACGAAACCTTTGTATAAATTAATATTTATATCTCTTAAAATTCTTTTATGGAAATAAAAAAAAACATTTAAAGACATTGCAATTCACATCGTATGAAATTTTTAATATGAAAAAATTATTTAATTAGCATTAAAAACCCCACAAGTTGCATTTCATATATATATTTACTACCCGCATTTTCAGTGAAACCCGATATCTGAGGATAGTCGTGATCCTGTTATAATAAATCTGTTATCCGACAAGAAACTGCACGCGGGAAGTCAGACAGCCAACGTCTGCAAAGCGGCTAAGGTCAGCAGCCAGCAGTACGTTTGAGGCTTAAAACTTCCTGCGAGTTCACACTTAATATACATGATGTATATGTTTTCTTATGACAATGGAAAATTGTGACCAAGTCACAAAAACAATGTAAGAGAAATATAACACAATTATATTTTCTGTTTCATTACCACACGTATATTACATAACAACTATGTATAATAATAATATTAGAAACAGACTAATTAAATCGAAGGAAAGTTTCAAGTCAAACTTAGTAAAAATATGAACATATAAAATGTCGGATACATATTATTGAAACTATCTAAGCCCCTAAATAAATTATTTTACAACCCTATCCGTGCCAAAAGTTCCTATGGAGATCGGGTATGTGGTGAAACATTAAAGAAATAAGCAAGGTTTTGTCTAATACTATTGAGAAGATAATTAATGTACGTAAGAATTATTCTTACAACCATCCGTTGTAATTAAAAGAGCAAATAAAATTAGCTACAATACAATTAGTGATGCAACGAATACGAATATCAAGCCTATTATTCAGCGAATACGAATATGAATAATTCAACAAGGTAATAGATAATTTACTACCGGCAAATTTTTGTTCAAAAAGCAGAACATTTCTTTTATCCTTTTGTACATTCCCAGCGGTCGAAAATAAATATCACTTTTTTCACGCTTACGAGAGGTCATGTTATTAGATTTAATTTTAAATTATTTTATAAGAGTTAACACTTTTACACGCAATGGAAATAAAATGGAGCGAACAATACAAAACAAAAACTGCATGAAATGAGAGAATAATAACCTTATTAATAACCCGACGAAACTAGATGTAAGAATTCATGTTATGTTATGAAACAAGTAACAATTGACAACTTAAGAACTCATGTTATGCTGTGAAACAAGTAACAATTGACAACTCAACGAATCCATTCATTCATTGTTAGGGGAATCCCCGATAATAGTGCGTAGGTGTGTTCGGATACATGGTGCACAGCCAAACCGTAATTTGCGTTGCGTTCTGTTATAAATAGTTTGTTTTTAATATTCGGTAAATATCTACTATTCGGCGAATACAAATATTCATATTCGTTGCATCACTAAATACAAAGTTATAAATTGACCAAAATTTTAAATCACCTTATTCCCACCCTGTTTATTATGATAAATAAACAATTTCTGGAAATAGGACTTTGCCAAACAGTGAGTTTTTAAATATTCTATCTCTTTCTGCTTGATAGATATAGACGAGACAGGCTATTGTTATATTGAGAATAAATAGTCCATTTATATTAGAATTTATCAGACCATTGCATTTTATAGCCGAATTGGCGATGAACTAAATTCAAATACCCTTTAAACAAGTTTCACCACATGCATCACTATAGGACATTATTTTTTAAGTAATACATTTTAATAATTACCATATTAAGGATCCATTTAAAATTGAGATCTAATAAATTATGCTGTTTCAAAAAAAGTCAATGTTCAGTTCGTTTGCTCCAACGAATAAAAATAATATTTTTGAAAATCTGTTCCATCCAAAATCTGTCCAAAAACATGGCACAAACATGGCATTCTAGGAATGATATGACTGTGCATAGTTACATTTTAATATTCTTACTAGAAAATGTTCAGAGTTGCTTTTGGAAATAATAATAATGTACATTTTTTTAAATATAGATTATCAGCGAGTCATTAATGCTTCTAATAGGCCTAATTATAATTACGTCAAAAATGTGAGAAACATGAAAGAGGAAATTTAAAGTTATACAATATTTTGGCCTTCCATTGTTGCGTATATTTTTTTTCATCACCGTTTTGTCGATGGAATCTTTATCTGCACTAATGTGAGATGTATTAAGATGGAAATCTGACAATCTGAGATCAAAACACTGCATAAAATATTAGATATTCCATTTAACAAAGTCACGTGTCTGCTCCAAATTATATGGTGCTGTTAAATTTTATGTAAATCTTCATCCAGCATGAAAATTGTGTTTTTCAAATTGACCAACCCGTAATCACTGAAATCGTTTACACCAATCGTAACCTTTTATCAAATGAAGACATTTCATAATTCTAATATACGTGTCAGAAAATGTACACTACAATTTAGAACCTGTCAAATTAGGTATTTCAAAAATAAGATTTGATATGCTGACGAGCACATTGCAAGAAACACATTTACAAATAACTATAACGGATCGACCCAAGTGTAATAATATTTACTTTATAAATTAAACGATGTAGATGAAGAATTTCCCCATAAAGTACAGACTGCCTGGTAAATTTTGATTTATCTAATGGTAATTTATTTATTTATCAGGAAGACAAATACTGCTGTACATTTGTGGTGTACGTTGGCTTTGATGAATAACACGGGGTTTCACTGAAATGCGCCGTAATTTTTTATCTATATATTTTCGGAATGTCATTTTTTTATTTAAATTTATTTTCATTAACAAACTATCACTAATTTGAAAGTCATCTCGCAGCGAAACCCGTCGAGTCGGCCGCCCGCCTTGCCCGCCGGCTGTCCAGACACCGGGTGCGGGAAGCGGAAGGCCGGCGGGCGACAGACTCGCGCAGGCTTCGCTGTTAATTGTTTTAAAAAACTCGTTCAACTGAATTTCCCCATTTCTTTAATAATTATAATAATATTCACCATTAAAACTAAAATATTTTATATATAATATATATCATTATTATTAATAATAATAATACACTTTCATTTAATAATAGTTTGACAGTAGTATGGTACATATATATTAATTTTGTCAGACTGGCCGATGACCATCCGATGAACGCGACAACGCACATTCTCGTCAATTCACTAAAAGTATCACCGATAAATAATTCACCGTCACCATTGGACCGACACAATTTTCCTGACACACACACACGTAGAAATCAATCCAAAATCACAATTTCCCAAACAGTCAAGCAATACTGATGAAATCACATAAAAGCGTTTTTTTGTTAAAATGTTTACTTTATTTTTAAATTCACTATTTGTGCTTTATTTCCCTTTTATCACCCGCTGCCTCTTCTCCACAGTTACCCCATTGTTCGTCAACAGGTATTGTGGTACCAATAATCCTGCAGCCCCCAAACGACTCGCACGCACCAACTGTCAAAGTTTAATATTCCATAAAGTTTTGTCACGTAATCTGTTCTGCTCGGTTGTTGCTCGCTTCGTGCCTCACTTCTTCGACTCAATTTTCATTTTCATCTCTTCAAAATTCACCCTTCCAAACCAGATTATTTATCAGGAATCGAACTCAGCAGCGGTGAGTTCTTCCCAACAAGTTTCGTCTTTTTTCCGGGCGAACTTGCCTCCTCCTGTACATGAATGTTGGTGTTTATTATTCAGAGACCGGACTGACTTGTTGGTCCTTAGATTAGGTCCCAACCACTCTAATAAGGACATCAATTCCTCTCGGGCGCTGACTTGTATATTGCGGGATACAGGTGGGATTTGTCATTTCCCACTGATGTATACTCGGTACAAGATTAAATAGTCGCGTGACAGGATGCAGCCAAGCTTACACCTGTCACGAGTCGAATACCGTCCTCACACGACGAGACGGATCGTTCTCGGCACGAAGCGGCACTAGTGTTGCATGGCCCTTTGCAGCAGCGCGCAGAGCGCGGCCGCGCGGGCGTACTCTCACATGGCGGGCTGGGCAGGCGCGGCGCGCCGGCCGGCCGGGCGCCGCTAGTGCGGACTCTTGCTGGCCGCTTGGTCGGGCGGCGCGGGAGCGGGTGCGGGGCCGGCGCCGGGCGCGGGCGCGGGGGGTGCGTGCCAGGGCCCGTCACCGAACACACCCCCCGAGCCGTCGCCTCCGTCGTACTGCGTGTTCTCCAGCCTCGTTATGAGACGCTCATCCTCGTCACCAAACTCGCCGCCCATGAGTGACGGCTCTCCTACCACCATCACATCCTGCAAAAAAATGCCCAACTTTATAACGATTGTATTTGGAAAATCTCGAGAGTTATCAAAGATGAACATCACACTAATGGATGTGAAAAATGTTAATGAAGGATGAAAGGTAATTTTGTACAAGATACACTTTTTATGCACACCCACAAGTATCAGCCAGAAAGGTGGTATACACACGGCAGAAGTTGCATAACTATATGAGAAGTGTTCCTAACAGACCTGAGAAGCCAGCGAGAAGTTGGGGCCCGGCGAGCGCTTCTTGCTGGGCACGGGAGGCACATTGTTGGCACCGCTGTTGGATCCCTTCCGTTTTCTCCGCTTGTTGGCCGGCCTTTGAGACTCTGCAAAAAATACACCGCGTATAGATTCCACATCAATTAGGCCCTTGTATCCATTCGAGATTCGGCAGGCACATTCCCACTGTACGGTGATTGGAAAGAAAAATTCTTCACTAAAATGTGGGCTTTTATTGTTCACTTATATCAGAAGTTATACCAAAACAAATTTTTATTAAAACAATAACTTAGCTAGGACCTTTACACTAATGTAAAAGTAATGAAGTACTAGATCTGTGTAACAAAATAAACAGTAATTTTAATTAACATACTGTATTTACTGTAGGGCAGTGGTGGCGGACCTAGGGCATGCATGCCATGGATGACATGTACAACAATTTAGCTGGCACATGAACGATTTGCACATAAAAAATTTTCTAATAGATAAATAGAATATCCAGACATTTATATTTTATATATATATATCAAGGTTATTGACATTCGTTGTCATCGGAGGTTATGTTTTTATTATACTCATATACTTGCCGTAAAAAGTTTCAATATAGACAAGTTTGTGCATCTCTTACATCTTGCTGATGGTGGATTCCACTTTGACCGTTATAGGTACATGTAAAATAATATGTTCTTAGACATGTGAAAAAACAACTTTATGTATGAATAAATCTTTTGAACAAAAAACATTGTGAAAAGTTAAACTGTGTTTTATTTATGAAATTTTTTTTCTGAAAATGTATTTATTTGTGAAAATGAAAAACAAACGTTATTAGAATTTTTAAGTAAAAAAAAAAACGCCCAGCATGCCGCAGTCAATAAATAATGTTTGAGAATTTTTGGCATGTAAAAATGTTCACCATTGCTGCTCTAGGGCTTCAACCACTGTTTAAAGCCAGCTATCAAAAACACAATAATTTCTTAATAAACCATATTTTTATCATTTTGACATTAATGATATTTTATGTTCGTTTTTTGATTCATTACATAAGCAATATGCATATTATGGCTTTCAATTGTTCAAATTTTGCTGAATGCAAAATTAACCTAAAAAAGTTGTGCGTATCTTATTAGTAATATAAATCCTACTAAATATAATGGTGAAGCATGCCTAAGATATGAAATGTTATATAAATTAGTATACTGTGTTAGTATTAAATAATATACGGTACTAAACCATAGTGTCGCTATATTACTGTGTTCTCTAAAATAAAATTAGTGCCGGAACAGGAATAGCATGATGGTACTAGTTTTTTAGTGCAGCTCACTACTTAGTGGGGAAACAAAAAGGACATTAAGCGTACTATTCTTGCGATAAGCTGTGTGCGCTGCATAACCATTGTAAGTAAGTTTTTCAAACCACCATCTCACTGTAAACTACCCCTTACACACGCACTCGTCAAACAACTCTCTGAATAATTTTTAATCCACTCAACACTTATTTTCCAACGCACTGTATAACATTTCCCGTGTTTCCCATACAACATGCTGTGTAATGCTTTTGTACTGCCATTCCTCTGTCATTACATTCGTCTTCTCAGAGTCACCAAATCTGAAACGAATTCACATAAAACTCCAAGTAGACGGAACATGACATTAAACGCCAATTTCCTAACATTCACCAGTGTCCTATTGCATTCAAATTCTTGCGAGACAAAACATTTAATAGGTGTACCCATAAGTAATCAATTATTTTTGGTGTGGAATATTTGCTTCAGTCAAGCTCAGTAAAGTGAACGTGTAAAGGCGTGTTTTATACGCAATATTATAATCCGTGATCTTGTGACTTGTGACAATTAAATTTAAAAAAATTTATACTCTGTTGTAAAATGGCGGACAATCAACTAACTGAAGAACATTTATGTCATTGCATGTTGTTTCATTTTCTATTGGGTGTTAATGCAACGGTTGCAACAAAGAAAATTTGTGATGTGTATGGATACATATTGAAAGTAAATAAGTGCCAACGTTGGGTTAGGAAATTTTCCAATGGTGATTTTGACTTGTCTGATAGAGATCGAAGTGGGCGTCCGGTAGGGTTTGATAATGACGCTTTAAAAACACCTAGAAGCATATTTTTCTTAAAAGTCTACCAACAAGATGGCAAAAATATATTAAATAGTTAGAATAAATCGATTAAAAATAAAATTAAATGTAGTTGAATTCTTTTTTGTTGCCACTTAAATTAATTGATTACATACGGGTACACCTAATATTACTAGACATACTTATTTAGACGGCCCTGTCGCTACATTCGCGCTATCTGCGACTTGGCGGTATTAATAGCAACCATGACTCCGCGCTCGCTACTCACTACCACCAGCCCGAGCCAGCGTGCCCCTACACGCGGCTACTCCCTACAACTACAGCGGCAGCGCGGGCGCGCCCGACATGTGACGTACTGGTAGCGGCGTTGTTACCTGGCGGCGCCACCATCCGCTGCCACTTCTGGAACAGGGTCGTCTTGAGGCAGTCGCGCGGCGATAGCGCATACGCCTTATGGCGGGACATGAGCTCCTGCATGGGTTCCAGGATTACACACAACTGAAAGGAGGCAAAGTAATATATAAGTATCTCGTTGAAGATGTACCTAGTGGAAGATTGTAAAAAGTCAGCCAATTCTTTTTAGAAAGAAAACAAGAAAGAAAAATTCAATAATGCACAGCGGAATGAAATTGTATAGTAAACTACAGAGGGACATTAGGGATGAAGAAAAATATAAGAACTTTTAAAAGGACGCCAAAAAATATGTAATATATGTTTAGGGAAGGTTGGCAGTCGATGGAATGAAAGAGCGCTTGGATGTAACTGTTTATTTCTTCTCGGAGATAGGCCCCGGAAGCAAGTTGAAATGTACAAGTAAGAAATATAAATGATGAACAAAGGAATAGATGTTTTATAGGAATAGACACAGGCCTGCTCCATGTTACAGCAGAGTCCCGACTGGTGTGGTGTCGCCGTGTCCTCAGCTCGACCCTTTTGTTTATATTGCGGAGATTTTTATTGTGTCAATATAAACAAAATTCTGGGTCCAGTGATAGGTATGTTGGGAAAGGTTCGTGGTCGATGGAATGAAAGAGGGATCTGTTGTTTCCCTGGAAGTAAGTTTAAGTTTACAAGTAATATGTAATGACGAACAAAGAAATAGACGACGCATAGAGGTCTGCCCGGTGTTACGGCAGGGGCTCGACTGGTGTGATGTCGCCATGTTCCTAGCTCGACCCCTTTATTTATATCGCAGAGATTTTTATTGTGTTAATATAAACAAAACTCTGGGTCCAGTGATAGGTACATGGCACAGGGTTGGACAGGTACCTCTACATATGTATTGCGCCCTTTCATGCCCTTTTTTATCTTTGTTTAGTTTTAGCCGAAAATATCAGGAAACAGAAAAACTATAAATCCAGACAACCCTAAACATGTTGAAGAAATACAGTAGATGTTATATGAATCTGATAGTGATAAAGATAGGGTCGAATTCGAAGACGAGAGTGATACTGATAGAGAAGACCACATTGAACAAAGGTGGTATAAATGCTCAAATAATTCACACATCAAGTAGTAATGATATTGAGATCATTATTTTGTTGGACATTAGGATAGAAAGCTGTGAGTTAGATATTATTATTATTGTTTTACAATAAGTTATAGGTATTTCTTTGACTCTTCAAAATAAAATTCAAGCCATCATCAGACCTATTGGTGAAGTAGATGTAGATGATCCTCAAGCTAGTAATTCGGCCAAAAAAAGGAAACAATGTGTGATTTCCGCTCAAAATAAAAAACAAAGATATTCTAAATATTACTGTAAAGTACGTAATAAGTGTTTATGCTTGGAACATGTTACTATAATATTTAAAAATTGTTTCCAATCGAAACTAAATGCAAATATAGCTGAAAATGAGGACAGTAATTCCGAATAGTATTTTTTAAAAAACCTTACGCCTAAACTTTATTTTATTGTTTTCTAATAAAACCATACATTTTATATATTCAATTTAATATTTATCACATATGATTTCAGTATTTTTCAAAAAAATAACTAAACATCCGATAAGGAGGTAAATTATGTTACGAAAAATAGTGGTATATAAGATATTTTTTTACTTTATTTTTATTTATTTGTATGAAAAAATAACATTTTTTGCTGTTATAACGTTGATTAAACCATACATAATAATGTCGTTATTGTTTTAATTCTCTCATTTTATTTATTTAATGAAAACAATACCTTCCTAATATCTGTCTGTAATAATCTGTCAGATGCATTGCGCCCGATCTCGTTTCATTTACTATTTCATTTTAATAAAAGCAAATGTAAAAGAAAATTTAACTTTTAATATAGAATAAATTGGATGGTTTAAGATAGTAAAACGAAAATCGAATTTTTGCAAGTTCGACAGCGTACGAAGCGACCGTCGATATTATTTCAGCAAAACGGCACTAACCCTGAGATAGTTGAGCGTGGAGTTGGTGATGCCCTGCCGCGTGATGTTCTTGGCCAGCTGGTCGAGCACGGCGTGGTCCGGCCCGACCACGGAGCGCGGGATCAGTTCTCGATGCGTGCGGACGGCCAGGTGCCACGACTTGACGCGCATAAGATCGTCGAAGGTGAATTCCAGGATCAGCCGACCCTCCGTGCACACCTGTACAGAAATTGTCATGTAAGATTGTGTCCAGCATGTCAATTGAATGTATCAACTGGGAATTTCTAAAAATTTAAATATTCAAATGTAATACAATTTCTGCTTCATAAACATGAATTCAGATTGTGACATTTTGTCTGCAATTAGTTTTTATAACTAATTTTTTGATGGGGAAAGTGAACTACTAATAATCTGGGCACTATATAGCAGATCAACTATAAGATTGAATGTAGCAACCTGAGTGAACTACTTATAATCTGGGAACAATTCAACTATACGATAGAAAGTAGCAACCTTAGTAAACTGCTTATAATCTGGGCACAATTCAACTAAAAAATTTAATGTAGCAACTTGAGTAAACTGATTATAATCTGGGTACAGTTCAACTAAAAGATTGAATGTAGCAACTTGAGTAAACCGATTATAATCTGGGTACAGTTCAACTGAAAGATTGAATGTAGCAACTTGAGTGAACCGGTTATAATATGGGCACAATTCAACTTAAAGATTGAATGTAGCAACTTGAGTAAACTGCTTATAATCTGGGCACAATTCAACTAAAAAATTTAATGTAGCAACTTGAGTAAACCGATTATAATCTGGGTACAGTTCAACTAAAAGATTGAATGTAGCAACTTGAGTGAACTGCTTATAATCTGGGCACAATTCAACTAAAAAATTTAATGTCGCAACTTGAGTAAACCGATTATAATCTGGGTACAGTTCAACTAAAAGATTGAATGTTGCAACTTGAGTGAACTGCTTATAATATGGACACAATTTAACTAAAAGATTTAATGTAGCAACTTGAGTAAACCGATTATAATCTGGGTACAGTTCAACTAAAAGATTGAATGTAGCAACTTGAGTGAACTGCTTATAATCTGGGCACAATTCAACTAAAAAATTTAATGTAGCAACTTGAGTAAACCGATTATAATCTGGGTACAGTTCAACTAAAAGATTGAATGTAGCAACTTGAGTAAACCGATTATAATCTGGGTACAGTTCAACTAAAAGATTGAATGTTGCAACTTGAGTGAAATAATATGGACACAATTTAACTAAAAGATTAAATGTAGCAACTTGAGTAAACCGATTATAATCTGGGTACAGTTCAACTAAAAGATTGAATGTAGCAACTTGAGTGAACCGCAACTAAAAAATTTAATGTAGCAACTTGAGTAAACCGATTATAATCTGGGGACAGTTCAACTAAAAGATTGAATGTAGCAACTTGAGTGAACCGGTTATAATATGGGCACAATTCAACTTAAAGATTTAATGTAGCAACTTGAGTAAACTGCTTATAATCTGGGCACAATTCAACTAAAAAATTTAATGTAGCAACTTGAGTAAACCGATTATAATCTGGGTACAGTTTAACTAAAAGATTGAATGTTGCAACTTGAGTGAACTGGTTATAATCTGGGCACAATTCGACTAAAAGATTGAATGTAGCAACTTGAGTGAACTGATTATAATTTGGGCACAATTCAACTATAACATTGAATATAGCAACATGACTGACCTTGGTAAACATGGGCTTGCCGTGGTGCGTGACCATGGTGCACTGATCACAGTCCAGCGTGATGGATGTGTTGTGGAAGGATTCCTTGGGATGTTTCATATTATAGTATAGCTCCGTGACGCCACCTTCGAATATGGACCGGAAGTATCGGGGTATCAACGTCCGTCCTATGGCTGGAAAGTGCACAAAGAAAGATGTAAATATGCTATTACTCAATACAATACTTCTAACTGGTCACTAATAGTTCTCAGCTTGTCTATTACACTTCCTTGGCTTAGCAAAACAAACACTTCAATAATTTAATGCGTACTTTTCTCTGTATTCGGGCCTTAGTGTGGCGCTGCCATTGCTTACAGGGGCGCCTTGCTTCTTTCAAAATTGTTCCGTAACATTTTATATTAAAAAAAAAATTAAAGACATGGAAAATAAAAATGAATGAGGGCATTATCAGAGCTTGAAAAATATTTTTAAGGAGCATGAAACCGATAAGTTCGAGGGGACCTGCTGGTCAATACGGTATGTGTGGCATAAACATGAAGGCAGCTTACTATATCTCTTGGGTCCATCTTCAAGGCAGAATGTGAGGGTGAGGGTGGCGTCATCTTCGAAGAACTCCGTCGCGAAGGCGTCCCACCATAAGTTGTCAGATTCCTTAAAATGTACATTCAAATTAGGGGTCTATTAGGCAAAAACAACTTGATAGAAGTTAAAAGTTTTTATTTTTTAATTGATTAAATGTAAGGTATAAGAGCAAAGGCAGCAATATCCACAAAAAATTTAATGCAGTCACAATTTATGGTGTACTGAATTCGAGATTTTATAGGAAACATGATTTTGGAAGGGATACATTAAATTTAGAATTCGGTACATTTTAAATTAGTAATCATCGGTGAATGCATTCAAAAGATTTTTAAATTTTGCTGCCTTTGTTTATATACCTCTCAAATATGGATTTATAAGTCACCCTTTTCAGGAATGAGCCGCTATTCGATCTACAGAATTTTTACAAACTGAACCATGTTGTGATCTGACAGTATCGTCCTCCAGTATCAACAATGATTTTATTGAAATTTGTCATAAACAAACATGGTCGGTTGTCTTTCACCATTATTTCACTGCAAACTTTTATTTCGGCACTTTATTAGGGAGTCTTAATAATCACTAAGACGCTTGTGTGGAAAATCTTTGATCGATAGAGTAAGGAATGAACAAATTAGACGTGAATGCAATGCTGGCTGTAGTGTGGTAGACAGAATAAAGAATGGAGTGCTGATGGTTTGGTCATATGGAACGTATGAACGAGGAAAGGGTGGTTAAGAAAATATATGAGGCGAGTATTGAAGGCAACATAATAGAGGGCGTCCGCGAAAGACCTGACACGATCAGATACAACAAGTGTTTGAGGATGGCCCCGTTAAAAGCCGCAACAACTGTAGAACTTGTATGAGAAGATGTATGAATGTGACCGAAGCAAAAGTGGTGTGCCAGAATAGAAGAGTGTGGCGTTCAATCCTCTCTGCCTACCCCTGCGGAGAAACGGCGTGATGGTTAGTTAGTTAGTTCTTAATAACAGGCATTGTTAACAACCAATTTTCTTGACCCCAAACTAATGAAATTGATTTTGTGTTTTATTGTCTGTGGCGTTGAATATGAATTAAATCAAATTAATTCAATGACTTTAAAAATAAAATTAATTTAATTAAAACGAAAAAACTTAAAAATGATAGTGAATTTGTAAATTTGTACCTTTGTTAAATTTGAACAAACTAAATTTAAATAAATATTCGGCATATAAAAGCATATTGGGTAATTCCCAACTAGTGTAAAATAAAATTTATTAATCAATTAGAAATACATACAGAAAAATCAAATAAATGAAAAAATATTTAGCTGCTACCGGGATTATTGCAATTTCATATTAGGAATGTGTTCTTGAATATAACATTAATGTAGAATAATTTATCAGAAATGACTTTAGTGTCTATTTAAGGATTCGTGGTCATGTCTAGTTAGAATTTTGAGAAAATCTTTTTTTTTGGTTCCTAAAAGTATTTACGTTTCGAGAATATCCTCTGAAATTTCAAAGTCAACACAACATATTAACGGAGCTCTAAGAACTCTAAGTAAGCATTTTATCGAAGTGTAAACAACACTTAAAACGCTTTTTTCTCAAAATCAAATTTTCCAGATTATTGGCCAAAATATCTCGGAAACTATTCAATCCATTTTTTCAAATTTTATTTTCTACATCAGAAAAACTAGTTTTTTAAGGATATATATTTTATTAATCTACAAAAATGAGACATGTCTAGTGTGAAATTGAAATTTTCACATTAAACCTTTGCCATTTTTAGCAAATTGATATTTTCCAAAATCCTTTGATAAAGTACTCATGTATATGACATGTTTTAAGAACACACTTTATTTTTTATTTCAAAGGACAGGAGTGGTGTGGTGTCACCGCAAAACCTGTTTTTTCAAAGGCAGTCTGGGCCAATTGACTGTATCTCATCCATTTAATATTATTTTATAAAAAATTCTTGAAAAATTAAATTAAATGTACTTAATATGAATAGTAAATAATTTAAAGTTTTGATACAATTTTTTTTAGCTCCTTAAAAGTAAAGCACTTTCTTCCAGCATCGCACTTAATCGGGTAGGTATAACAGTTCTCACCTCTGTCCGCTGCTGGAGTCTCTTGTTCAGCTCGTAGACTCGGTAGTCGGGCTGGCCGAAGTAGGGGGTGTGGCGCCTGGGAACAGGAACAGATCTGTAGGGGGGAGAACAGGGCGCCGTCAGCGAGGGGGGCTGTGTGCCGTGCGTGCATTGCGCTACTAAATGTGTTCTACCGACAATCTCCGCTCGTGGCTTATTTACAGACAAGACTGGGAAACAAAACCCACTTCAGATTATTGACTGTTAAACGTTACAAATCCCCATCTCTATATTGCGGCTGATAACAACACGTGTATGTGTCATAAAATATTCTATCCCGGATTGCTCCCAGTTAGTTGTACTATATACAATCATTTAATTATAGTTAAAAAAAAAAATGACATTAACAGTCTTTTTCGTTCGGACCAGTTCAGTTGTCTGTCATCCGACCGTCTTCTAATTCTATTTAAAACAATTTAAGGAAACCGGTGAGACAATACTCGGCACACTGGCTTTCTGTTGCCAAAGCACTGGCCTTACTTTCATATGTGGTGTTACTGAGAAGGTGCGGAGACAAAGCCAAGCGTGGAAGCAGTGTTGAGGAGTGCAAGCGGTCAAGTGTTCAAGTGGTGGGGACACATTCAGTAGACAATGCAGAGGACAGTGTAATTATCATTTAATATATCATCTCTGCCCGGGAGAGGAATGAATCTAAACCACAACCTTGAGATGAAAATAATGAACAGTTCATTTTAAAAATAACAACTATTTGGTTACTTAGGATAAATATTTTAACATAAAAAGAATTCACAAAAATTTAATATGTTTTTCCTTTTATATATTGAAAGGTTTTTAAAAAATGTTATATTAGGTTGATAGGGTGTAGATTCATTCAGTTGTTTGTAACTATGTAACTGTGAATTTCAGACACTCGGCCACTTGAAAATGGCAATGATCGCTCTTTTCAGAATACGGCCAACTATGTAGGTATGTCATGTAATCTGACTTCTAAAATAATATTGAAATTATTTATATTGAGAATATATTGAACAGAAATTAAAACTTATATATTATGCAAATTGGGCTGGAGTTATTAGAATAAATACCACATGACATTTTGTTCCAATAAATATTGTCTTATTAAAGATCTAAATCTTACAGATGGGCCAAAAGTCTCCTTACCATTTACAAATGAAATAACTTTTTGCGAAAGATAATATCTCGCAGCTGGCCCCTTCATTTTGTTTCACCGTGACTTTGTGTATGTATATAGGTAAAAAAAAAAAATAGTATGTAAAATATCATGTAAAAAATAATAAAAACACAAGTTATTTGACTTTTTAATGGTAAACGTCACTTTTGGCCCATTCCATTGTGTATGCAGTCACATTTTATTTCACAGTGTTATTCATTTTACAGATCAGACAAATATACATAGAAAAAAAACATATCGTATTAATTAATAAGGGATGTTTTTTTACAGGTTAGAATTTTAAAAATAAATAAAAACCATAAATATTGCGGTAATGGCCATGTTGGCTTTACTGAAAAAATAATAATATGCCATTAGTGTTTTTTAGACATTTATTTTTCGAATAGACAACACTTTTTCGGGCGAAAGCCAACTGACAGCCTACAGCCAATTTGCGATCAGTTTGGTTCGCCATTTCACCATGAATGGGCTTACGCCAAAACAACATCGCAAATTGCGCAAAATTTATTTCGAAAATTGTGGTATCGTAATCATTTTATAATAATATTTTTTATAAAGCAAGTACATTGGCCATTAACACGAATTTTATGTGTTTTATTTCATTTTTATTTCAATATCTCTTAAAAAACAAACATCTAAATATTATATTTACGCAATTGCATAAAGTCTACAAAATAATTTTTTTTACTATTTCCACGGCCCACTGAGACGTTACCGTAATTATTACATTATTTTTAGGTTGGATTTAAGTTACTACGTGATTGCGGATCGAATACAAATCATTTTGATTGCGGTTAAACTAAAAAAAATCGAATACCATGTAAAACACATCGGGCCGGCGAATGACGTCACGGAATTTGGAAGTGCATTCGTCGGTTTCTTTTGGCGGGACGAGCCGACCGGCGGGCAGGCACCTGTTGCGGGCAGGTGCGCGCGCCGCTCCCCGCTCCTCGCTCGCCGCCGCTAATCCGACATTACAAAAATTCTGCATCCTCACCTATATTGACATCTTGGTTACCAATATACGCCCAATTATTATGTCCAAAACATCCTAAACAGTCCGGGATGGTGCGAGAACATGCGCCGATCAAGTATTCAAGTTTTGAGAAGCGAATGGACCGATATTACCGTTTGACAGATTGACGTTATTCGTTTCTTTAGTGTTGCCCGACCAAATTTCTATTAAAGGCTCTGACACCGGTCACCGGACATTCTGTACATTATGTATTGTGTAATAAATTTACACCCTGGCAACTTCTGTTACGCGACAGGGACGCCCTCCCTCGCGCGCCAATTTATACTGGTACGTCTATAGGTCGACGCGGGCTCTCGGCACGGCAGGGATGGAGCTAAGTGCTTGTTCAGACACAGCGGGAACCGCGCAGTTTCAGAATCGCGTGGCATCCGCGCGGGTCTTATTTACGTAGGTTTATATGTGATCTTTCGAACACAACCGCGCGGTGCCCGCCACCCAGCCGCTAGAAAATAGACTCGCGCGGCGTCCGCGCGATCCTATTATTATGGAGCCTTACGAGAGCGTTCAGTCGCGTTGCGGGCACCGCGCGTTTCCCATGTCACAACAGGAGCACGCGTGGATTATATTCTCTTTTCTATTTCGCTTTGACACTGAACTTTTTATTGATGAAGTGGAGAAAAGGCCCGCAATATGGGATCTTCAGTGTGAGGATTACTCAAATATGCCAAGAACCAAGCTTGGCAGGAGTTGGTGGAGATAATTGGAAATGGTGGAAAAAAAAGAGTATTTTAGGGAAGTAGGTATTTATTCGCCAAAAATGAACTGACAGAATGATATTTTTGTGTCTTGCAATGGAACACGGCCGTCGTTCACAAAGTGATGAGAGAATTTATCTCTGATATTCAAAGATGGAGAACGGCACCGGAGTTATCAAACTGACGTTCATTTTCGCGCGCACAAACCGCTTAGTAACCGCGGCTGTGTGAACAGATGACACAAATCGCGTGATATGAAACGCGATTCTGAAACTACACGGTCCCCGCTGTGTCTGAAGCGCGTCAGCGGATACAGCGCCACGACAATCAGCGCTGTGACGTCACGAAAACGCCGAGGTTATAGGCCGGCCGCACTTTGGATACGAATTATTACGTACATATTCGTACGATTAAGTTCGTACGTGTGGAGTGCGCACATTTATCGCGTCTTGCGTTGGTCACGATCAGTTACTTTGCGCATTTCTCCAATGACGTTTGTGCCAAATGAATAATGTGTATCTTCTGGAAAACTCTATTATGGCAGACTTAAATAATGACAATATTCATGGCTATCTATCTAATAGATTCACAAATGCTGGGGAGAATCCAAGTGCAACGAGAGCTCATAACATCGAAGAAATATTTAAGTTTTTTTTTTTCGAAGTACATAATTACCTATACCTCACCTTCATTAAACCAAATTATTTAACTTACAGGTATTTTTTTGTTCTTTAGAGATTCTCCGCCATGATCTGCGCTGATGGTCACGTAGTTGAATCACTTTGGTCCCACAAACATTTGCGGTAATGTGTTAAATTGACAAAATTTTCAATATCCATCGCACGAAATCGCAAAAATTTCCGAACAAATCCGGATCGTGTCGGACGTCGCATCTATACGTGCGTACACGCACTACTAAATCGTGTACAGTGTGCGATGTTCAATACTACTTCGAAGGTCAGGAATGTACTTCCGTATTCGTACGTATACGTACTGCTCAATTTCGTACGAAAACGCATCCAGTGTGCGGCCGGCGATAGACGTACCAGTATAAACTGGCGCGCGAGGGAGGGCGTCCCTGTCGGGTAACAGAAGTTGCCTGGGTGTAAATTTATTACACAATACATAAAGTACAGAATGTCCGGTGACCGGTGTCGAAGCCTTTAATAGAAATTTGGTCCGGCAACACTAAAAAAACGAACCAATAATGGCGGCCGCTCTATCTGTCAAACGGTAAAATTGGTCCATTGTTTGCTTTTTCAGCTTCGCGAAAGTAGAATACTTCATTGGCGCATGTTCTTGCACCATCCCGGACTGTTTAGGATGTTTTGGACATAATAATTCAGTGTATATTGGTAATCAAGATGTCACAGCTCACGCGCAAATACGAGATTGAACTAAATGACAGGGCGAGGGGGTGCGGGCGGGGCGGGTTTTAGTTCGAAAGTCGCCGCAGGCCAGTTTACTTTAGGCAAGCAATAGATCGACCCTTCCGGGAGAGAATCAAAATCGTTTTCTCAAACAAATGTCCAGGCAGTAGAACTTATTTTGACTTTTCGTTACCTTCCGCATCCTCCATGAGAAGGGAGAAATGACACAGTGAAATAGTTGTGGATTCTCGCTTTTCTTTGCTAAGCTTCCACAAGCCGCTGGGGCGAATTACTGCAGCGAAACACGTCACAAAAACACTCCAGGCTTGAGTGAATTGACGTATTGTGACGTCATCGGAAATTGAATCCGGAACCGCCGATGTGAGAAGCCGGCGTCACGCCCGCAGGAGTACAAAGAGTCGACTTGCGTCGAGTATAGACAATAATATCCACTTAAGAAGAAAAAAAACGCCCAATGGAAAAGAAAACTCGCTCGAGGGAAAAGAAAAAACATCGCTCGAGAAAAAACTCACCGCAGAAGGAACTCTACAGAGAAATATTAATTAAAAAGGCAAAAAACTAACCCATAAAAACCAAGTTTTTATTATACTCCCTTTCTCATTAACTAGTGGAAACAGGTTTGGCGCTTAACCTCCGCGTTGGGCTCGAGTCGGGCGACGCTACGAAAGCGAATAATAAAAAATTTCGAAAAATCCAAAATTATACTATAATTATTAATTTTTTTATACGAAAATTTGTTAGACCATTTTTGTCAACGCCACGAGTCTGTCTGCAAAGTTTCAGCTTGGATCACGGGAAAAGGGTTAAAAATCGATTCAAAGTTTTTTCGACGGACAAGCAAGCAAGCAGACGCTACGAGTTAAAAGAAAGGGGGTAAAAAGCAAGTATGTATGTTTTAAAATAGTAAATATGTCCCTATCAACCAAAATTCATAACAACTTTCGAAACTCCGACCTCAGGTTTTCCTTGCAGATGCCCAATTATCAACGCGTGTAACTAGATTCATCTATTTCTATTACAATAATTACTCCTCCTCGTGCTGGGCTCCTGGCCAGAGGAAATATCGCATTTTGCTAATATTTTTTTTAAACAGAGATGCGAACACGCAATACGCGTCACATCAATATTCTTACAATTTTCAAACTGAGCTAAACGCTTGTGCTATGACAATGGGACTAACTTGCCGGCCAGGGTGAGGTTTGGATCACGGGGCGAGAGTCCTAACCACGAGACCAGCGAGCTACTCTTAAATAAATTTTTAGTAGCCACAGTTTCAAAATAAACTATGGGTACTTAGGATCGGCGCAGGCAGCCTGCCCGTGGATTGACTAGCCTTCCCATCCAGGTACTGATTACCTGGAGACCTCAAAATAATTGCGTATGAACCAGAGTTCCGGACCGGAACCGAACCGAAATGTATCCATTTATTTCGGTTCGGTTCGTGTTCAATACGCGCGTTATCTTATTCTCCACTTCAGTCGCAACTAAGGAATGCAATCCCGATCGCGCGAGGTCTCGAGGCATTTTAGGAGATCAATCCCGAACCGAAAAATTGGACGAGATTATCGGGATTGATCAGCATTTTTTATGTTTTGTATGTTTAATTGTATATGTCTATAGAGCTTTTAGTAAGTACTTAAAAGTCCATGTCACATTCAAATAATGAAAATAGCTTTGAATAATATTTGCTGTATTTTATCAGCCTAACATAGTAAGAAAAACTACTACAAGTTAATAGTTTTTACTCTACTACATTGACTGATTGATGCTTGGAAAAATGCCTGCAAATACTTTAATGCAATGATTAATAATGAACATTTTATTAAAATGCAAGGCATTGTCGTTAATTGCTATTCAGCTCTATAAACAAGAAAAAACACAAAAGTATTCGGTATCCCGATCCGTAGGGATCTCGCGGGATTGGAAATTCTAATCTCGAGGGATCCCGAAGGGGCAATCCCGGCCCGGGATTGCATTCCCTAGTCGCAACTCGTCGTTTGATTTTTGTGTTGATATATCTGTGATATGATATATGACCTTCAACGTGATGAAGGATTTAAGAAGTAAAGTTTCGATAGATTAATAGAGGCAATAGATTCCCTATTTCTACACATGTGGGTATTAAATTCATATTGAATAACTTTAAACTCGTGCAAAGATTAGAGGAAAATAATAATACGTATCCAAAATAATAAAAATGCGTATTTATTAGTGGTACAACGAATACTACTTTCACGAATACGAATATCAAGCCTACTATTCGGCGAATACGAATACGAATAATTCAACAAGTTAATAAATAATACACCACTGTTCTTTTTTTAATAAGATATTTAATAATTAAAATTTACCACCCGTAAATTTTTGTTCAGAAATCTTATCTAATCTTATCTTATGAGAGGTCATATTATTAGATTTAATTAGAAATTATTTTATAAGAGTTAACACTTTTACACACAACGGAAATTAAATGGAACGGACAATACGTATTACAAAACAAAAACTGTATAAAGTGAGCGCCTAGCCTAACCTTATTAATAACTCGACGAAACTAGATGAAAGGTTACGCTGTGAAAAAAGTAAAAATTGACAACTTGAGAACTCAAAAAATCCATTCATTCAATGTTAGGAGAATTCCCGATAACAGAGTGCGTAGGTGTGTTCGAATACACGGTGTACAGCCAAACCATAATTTGCGTTGCGTTCAGTTATAAACAGTTTGTTTTTAATATTCTTGATGATATTCGGCGAATACGATTATTCGTATTCGTTGCATCACTAGTGTTTATTAACATGTGTACAAAATAGCTACGGTGATTTTGGGAGCTAGAGCAACACAAGGTAGTGTTGGAAGGGTCTTCTTTGGTTTAAAATTTATTCTATGAGAAAATAGAAATAGTTAATACGAAAATGCATTAGAAGCATAGAGTATACAATTGTAGAGTTAATAAATGAATGAAATAAACCCCTTCGTTAGGTGAGGGGACTGGGGCATGGTGAGATATATTTAAGACATTCGTAATCCAGTTAAAGCAGTTAGTTTGACCTTTTCATAATTATTTCAAAATTTACAAGCTCGTACTATTTTTTTCCGTTAGTAAAAATACATGTTTTAATAAAATAAAAACAATTAAAAATTAATAACTCGTAGCTGAACCGAAAACCGAAAATAATGGTTATTTTTCCGAAATGTAAACCGGAATCGAACCGATATATGTGTTTTTTTTTTGTTAATTGAACCGGAACTAAAACCGAAATGAAAAAAAAGTGGCTCGAAGCCCTGTTAGGGGTCTCAGACAAAAATATATTCAAAAAGATACTAATTCCATACTAAACTGTTTTTGATGATTAAAAAAAAAAGATCGCCGAGAAAAAAATGTGTCGAAAAACATACTAATTCGAAAATATGACGATCACATCAAACATCACACAAATTCATGAATGATTTATTTTTCAACGTCAGCGACTAGTTCACTTAAGGGAGGGGGTAAGGTTTTTAACTTTTTTTTTTGCATTTTATTTTTAATTTTTTAAATGAATGTATAACATCGCAAGAATATTGTGTCAAAATTTCACGTCAATCGGAGCAAAATTGAAGAAATTATGAACATTTGAGCGATGCTCAGAATGATTTTCTATACCTGCTCGGGCAGCTGAGACACGCGCTCACCTGAGGACTACCGGACGTGCTATTGTATTGGAAGAGTTTTGCATAGACAAGGACAAAAAGATGCTGATGATCAAAGCTCCTTGCTGTGTGAACATGGCATCGACGATTATGTGTAAGTATAAAATAAGTGTTGAGTTTTATTTTGAATTTTACAGTGTTTGTTGTGTTGTTACAAAACTTTAAAGCGTTTTCCCCACATCTCACGTTTTCAAAGTCGGTGTCCATCATAACTTCAAAACTACTGCTCCGATCCTTTTGAAATTTTGAACACTATTTCTGTACATAATTTACGAGGTATCGCTGGAGACTTTTTTCAAATTTGTTAATAATTTACATTTTTTAATAACAAATTAGCAGATTTTTTTCGCAAAAAATCGCGTTTTTCCCTTCAAAGTGTTCCAAAAATAAGAAAAATTAAAATTTCAAAAAACCCTCCCAGCGTTACCTGGGGTAACCTATTATCTAACGAATGAACTTTGATTTTTTAATTTCAGATGATCCAGCACTAATTTAAGAGGGACACCGCAATTCTACTTTTTTCCGAGACACGTCCGAATAATTGCTGCCATTGCCGTATTTTTTAATATTTATTCTTAAAAATTTTACACAATTTTCTTCGAATATCATACTTTAATGTACCATTGGCTTTAATAAAGAGATTTTAACTGTGTCGTCACAAAATTTTCACAAAAACATGTCTTTTTTTGTACGAATTAACCTTACCCCCCCCCCCCTCCCCCCCTTAAGTGAACAATACCGTTCGTTCGTTCAGTTAAGTGAACTGTTCTAAAAGATCAGTTCGTTCATGAACGACCCATCTCTAATATATAATCCATAATAAGCTAAATCTCAAACTTCATGTTCCTTGCTAAGATTTGTTTTTTATTTATTTTTACAAGTAAAGTTTAACCTCGATTATCCGTCTCCGCTTTATCCGAACCGAATATACATTTAAAAATTAGGAAACAAATATGTAAATATGAATGACTAGTATCAAGAAATGAAATATTATTTAAGAGATAAGATATTACCTACTGCTTTTGCCTCCATAGTTATGATTTCATCATTTTTAGGGCCGAATACAGTCAATACTTAAATGATTTAAAGGTAAAAAGCATAATTTGCAGTCCAAATTACACTTTTAAAACGTACTTTAACCTTTAAATAATTAAGTGTTTACTCAGTATACGGGCCTTAATCTTATTAAAAATATTTAACACTGCGGCTTGCGGTATACGTAATCGGAGTTTTTGATTATCCGAATTTGTCTCAGTCTACTGTAAATTCAGTTTGCTAACTTTGTGCCCTGTAACAAAAATACAGAGTGTTTGAAATTAGACGTGTGTAACTTTGAATATGGATATAAAATAAATTTCTGAACAAAGATTGTTGCATTAAAATTTGCTCTTAAATGCCCCATTTCAAATATGTTTAACTTAAATACCCGAATTTGTCTCAGTATACTGTAAATTCAGTTTGCTAACTTTGTGCCCTGTAACAAAAATACAGAGTGTTTGAAATTAGACGTGTGTAACTTTGAATATGGATATAAAATAAATTTCTGAACAAAGATTGTTGCATTAAAATTTGCTCTTAAATGCCCCATTTCAAATATGTTTAACTTAAATACCCGAATTTGTCTCAGTCTACTGTAAATTCAGTTTGCTAACTTTGTGCCCTGTAACAAAAATACAGAGTGTTTGAAATTAGACGTGTGTAACTTTGAATATGGATATAAAATAAATTTCTGAACAAAGATTGTTGCATTAAAATTTGCTCTTAAATGTCCCATTTTAAATATGTTTAACTTAAATACATTTGCGCCTAGATTGCGTTCCGACGTACATCCAAACAACGCATATCGAATCACAATTTCCCGTAAGATCCCATACAAATTTCTAAATGTTAATATATTAAGATAAAAAAAATCGTAATAAAACGGTGAACGAAGCATTGTGTAAAGTGATCACTTAAAACCAGCTCATACAGTTCACAAGCCCTGGGCCACCTTATAAAAACTTTCATACACGTCTCCCATATGAATAGCTTGGTCTCTGTGAGACTTCTATAATTTATCATAATCAATAATTATCCCTCTGTGGACAATATCCAGTAATTATGTTGTCGAAACAAAAATATAAAAGTATTGTTATTAAAATATATTACTGATGCAACGAATTAGAGATGGGTCGTTCATGAACGAACTGTTCTTTTAGAACAGTTCACTTTACTGAACTAACGAACGGTACAGTACCTAGCCGGCAAACATCTTGAAATTTTTCGGCGTAGTAGGGGGAAGTTTGCGCATGTACCATTCCATCAAAGAGACCTAAATTTTGTCTTCTGCGCATACCCTCACTACGCCAAAATATTTCAAGAAGTTTGCCGGCAACTGTCTGTTCACTTAAGTGAACTAGACGTTCACTAGTTAACTGAACAAACTTTCCCATCTCTGCAACGAATACGAATTTCGTATTCGCCGAATATTAGATAATTAACGAATTTTCGTATTCGCCGAATATCATCACGAATATTAAAAACAAACTATGTATAACTGAACGCATCGCAAATTACGGTTTGGCTGTGCACCGTGTGGGTATCCGGATACACCTACACACTCTGTTATCGGGGATTCCCCTAACATTGAATGAACGGATTTGTTGAGTTCTCAAGTTGTCAAATGTTACTTGTTTCACAGCATAACACGAGTTCTTTTATCTAGTTTCGTTCAGTTATTAATAAGGTTAGGCGCTCATTTTATGTAGTTTTTGTTTTGTAATACGTATCGTCCGTTCCATTTTATTTCCGTTGTGTGTAAAAGTGCTAACTCTTATAAAATAATTTCAAATTAAATCTAATAATATGACCTCTTATAAGCGTGAAAAAGGCGATATTTATTTTCGACCGCTGGGAACGCACAAACGGATAAAAGAAATGTGCTTTTTGAACAAAAATTTGCCGGTGATAAATTTTAATTATTAAATATCTCAGTAGAAAAAAAACAGTGGTGTATTATTTACAACATTTTTGAATTATTTGTGTTCGCCGAATAGTAGGCCTGATATTCGTATTCGTGAAAGTACCTAGTATTCGTTGCATCACTAATTTTGTCTCAATGAGACATCTATAGTACATCTTTATGATGTACTATAGATGTCTCATAAAAGTGCGAGTGAAAATATTTGCCGGTTGGTGTCGGATCGGACGTTTTGGAGTAGATGGATATTTCTGCCCGTTTTAAAAAAATGTGTAAGCTGGGTTGCGGGCCACCCTGTGTACAGGTGTACCAGAGCTAGCAGCAGAAACATGGCGGGTATATTCCTGACTATGTTACGAGTCTAAAATGTTCAAGCAACCGTGGTTTAATATCAATCAATAGTTATGGAGATATGCAATATAAAAGTTTGCATTTTTTTTTTCAATATTTCTTACTTATTATTTTGCAAAAAGTTGAACTATCATTAACTTATGTCGATTATGAAAAATTCATTCACTTTAATACAAGTCGAATAAAATGATAAAAACCTCGCAAAAATTAAAAAAAAAAAATTTTACGAGGTTTTTATCATTTTATTTCAGTTGTATCGAAGCAAATGAATTTTTCTTAATCGACATAAGTTACCGCAAAAAAATAAGTCAGAAATATTGAAAAAAAAAAATGCAAACTTTGATATTGCATATCTCCACAACTATTGATATTAGGTCATGGTTGCTCGAACGTTTTAGACTCGTAACACAGTTACGAGTTGCCGCCAGCTCTGGTACACCCTGTATAATTTAGTCTCTGCGAGACATCTACGAAATATAGGTAAAAGTGCGAGTAAAAATATTTGCCGGACGTTTCGGAGCGGACGGATATTTCCGCTTGTTCAAGCCGGGCCTTGCGGGCCACCCTGTATACACGGTCGGGAGGAATGGGACTGTACATTCGGTTTGTTATCGACAAGTGTATCGATCTGTTGTCCCGGGACGGCTCGGCGTCGACGAGGCTCGCATTTTACGGTCAGTGTTTACACCGAAACGTGCGCCCACCTAGGAACGTGAACAGGAATAATAATAATAATAATAATAATGATATTATATACGACACCCGTACAGCGCGCAGATATACAGTATACGGTAGACAGTATGGAGGTACACACAGGCACGAGTACCGCGTTGTGAAAAGCTATAACGTCGGTACTTGCGGGTGAGCCGGTGTGTGTGCGCGCTACACGACAGTTTACTTGTGTGTCCCTGTGTGTGTGTAATGATAGCAAACGGCCGGGGCGGCCAACATTTCGGCGGGGAACAATTATATTATTATATCCGTTCGCGTATTTATAATATACACACGTTATTCCCGTACTGGCCGGCTTTCGTGCGTAGCAAATATTGCATTCAAACAGATAACAAATCACGTAATCAAGTAATTTGAAGACGCGGTGACTAAAATAACATACTCATTCTTACAATAGTGTACGATACTCTGTTCCTTTTGCCCCGGGACTTTTTTTTGGCGTAACGTCGCGCACGATCAAAAGAAGGTCCGTTCGATAACGAATGCAAGCAAGGCAATTACCTTACTTTTGAGTTGCCAAGATTTCACGCTTGTTCTACAGTTTATTATATCACTGATTATATCCACTTTATATTTGAAGAAGAATAAGCTCTTTCCCCAGCTCTGGTAACAAGCCCTAACCGGTCCAGCAACAGATCCAAGAATTACTGTCACAGTCATTTTCATTCTGTGCAGCTTCGCAAAAACAATTTTGCCTTTATTAGCAAAACAACCCGTCAAAAATAACGTTCTTTTATTACATACATCGGCCCCCAGTTAAGGCTTTAACAGCGCTATCTGGAATAACGTAGCGTCTTGATAACGCTAGTTATGGACATTACTAAATATAGAATTATGTTTTTTTTGCTTCATTTTTTGTTGAATGGACTTTATTTTTACTAATGTTTTGTTCCCCATGAATAATATATATTTATTTTAAAGACTTCTAATTATTGTTCATTTCCCTTTTAAATATGTTTTTATTTTATCTTTTATATTTAATTTTTTGGTTTATTTTACTCTATTATTAATTTGTTAAAGGTTTCTAATTATTACTGTTTGCTTGTGTACTAATCATCGTTAATATATGCATTGTTTTATGTTGTTACATTTATATTGTTCATTTGTCTTAGATATGTTTTAATTATATTATTATTTTTTAATTAATTACCGTAAAGCGTGTTTTGTCAGGTATATAAAAATCCTTTTCATTTTCTTGCATTGTAAAAGCCCACTAGGGCGTTCATCAATAAATAAATAAATTTACCTAATTATTATTTGAGCCATCTAGTAGCGTTAATGACGTTGTTACATAGAGAATTATACTTTTTTTGTAGGTACCTCATTTTATACACCTCATCATTATTTGTACCATGTAGCAGCGTTGATGATGGAGAACTTTGTAAATGATGCGCTTGTTAGTTTTAATTTTCTCTAAACGGAAATTTAAAAAAAATCCAAATATTATATTTTAATGTCTCTCTCGGGCCAAGGCGCACCCATCCCCAGGGGCCACGGGCGCATATATCCGACGGGTACGTAATTAATTATTTCTCGACGGCCTCGTATCGAATTTGAAAAACGTCATTTTTTCCCAGTAGACAAATCCCGTGGTGACCTGTCGTTCTATTTTCAACTCAAAAACATCACCGATTACATTTTAAATCAACAATCAAAACAGACGTTTTTCTGCCGTCAAAATCGTATAGAAAAGTTGTAGATGTCGCCCCGAACGCGTGTTGCGCAATCGAAATTCAAATATTCCGTCATTCAAGGTCACGCAAAGTGCGCGAGAAATACGATTTATTTTTTCGATTTTCGATTTATTTGTACACGTATACACAAATATATATGATATATTTTGCGATATTTGTCCGTTTTTGTTGGTTTATGATTTAATTGAATACTAACAGTGATTTATTAACAAAAATACACACAATTTTGTTGCGTTTATTTTAAATATGTATGTGTGTGAAAGTGTATCATATTTATGTGTTATGAGTGCGATGTTCCGTTGTGTGCCGTGCCGTGCAACAAAATATACCACACAGAAGAAGATTATTAGGTAGGCATCAAATAATAATAGTAGTGTTGTCTCTAATAAAAAAATAAAAAATAATTATTATTTTTCGGAAAATGTTGCGCTGGCAACATTATCGTAATTCAAAAATTTTTTTTTTTACTTAAACGATAAAAAAATCATGGCATTTCGACACTTACGATAAAATAATATGAGTGTGTGTTTTTTTTATATACGCATGTTTTCATGGTTTTTTCGTAAAAAGAAAAATCATAAAAAATTCAGAAATTCTCTGGCCCTAGCCTCTATTTTTTATCTATATTTTTTGGCCCTAGACAGGTTAAAATAAAAATGTAATTTACGCAGTATCTTATTAAAAAAGCATAGTCAATGTTTTCATAATATTTAATAGCAATTTTGATCGTACTAATTTTTAACGGAATGAGATCAGCTACTGGATAGGAAGATACGGACGGACATTCGAAATTATTATTATTATTGGGTATTATACATTACGATTATTATGGAAAAATTATATTTTTCCTGAGGTGCCCCAGCGAGACAAATAAATAAAATTATCAATCTTAAAGCGTTTCAATTTCTTACATTTTAAGTAGAGATGTCCCCAATATTTTAATTTATAAGAGCCCACGTTTATATTGGTTTATATTTAATACAATATTTTACATTTTTGCTGGACAGTGCCACTCAACTGGCTCTAGTCCCTAATTTCAGCAAAAACTTCATTTGAAACTACACTATTGCATAGGCAAACCTCCTTTTACCATCTGTAGATGTTATTCATTACTTTACTAACGAGTCATCATTAGTCTACAAGTTTTGTTACCACTTTACTACATGGACGATTAAAAAAAAAACTTTAAAATGAAAATTCATATTTGCCGATGACGGAAATGAGTTTCCGAAACCGATTGGTAAAATAAATAAACTCCAGTGGTTTTCATAAATTTGATTAATTAAAATTATTTATCACTTTATTTGATTTGGATTGAAAATAATGGGCTAATCACAATCAATGTAAGTAACTGTAATGATAGTTCACCGTTTCGCAGAAAAAATGTCAAAGATATTGGGGGGGGAAAACTTTGATATTGCATATCTCCATAACTATTGATATTAGGTAATGGTTACTTCAACATTTCAGACTCATAATCAAGGCAGGAATCCACCTGTTAACCCTTAACCACCTACCATACGTCTCACAGACCCCGTCGAATTGATAATCGTGTATATTTTTGCGCCCAAGTTTTGTACTAACTTGTTAGTTCCTGTACCTTTTCCCCGCGCCCTAAGTGTCGCGCAAGCGCTCGTACGTGCGTGCCTTTGCTTCAGGTGAGTAAAAAACTATCGCAGGGGGTCTGAGAGACCTATAGTAGGTGGTTACGTATTTTTTTTTAATCGTGTTTTTTATAGTTTTCGTTTAAAATGGCTCTTAGTAACAATAATATCGAGCGGTGTTTGGAACAAGATCTGTCAAGATCATGTTGGGCTAGATCATGTATCGGAAGAAAATAGTGCATCAGATTCCGAATATGAAGAGCCAACTTTACTAGGTGATAAAGAAAATTCTCCATCCCAACATCATTTGTCTTTAATTTTACGTGGAAACGAAGAGTTTTCATCTAAAGATGATGATCTGAAATTCGATGGAGACCGTGGAAGAAGAATTATTTTGAAAGCAATTACTTTCGTTGGTCATCTGCCTCATCGTTTTTACGATTGAGAACTTTGCAGCATAATATAGTGCAGGGAAGAGAAGATAAAAAACCAGCATTATCAGAGTGAGCTTAATTCTTTGTTTTGTTCACTGGATATTTAGCAGCATTTTTTTAATGACGAGTGCAATGTGAAATTGCAACGTGTGAAATTGCAATAATGTGAAATTCAACGTATCCTCCACAGAAACGCGACCACTTCATCAGCAGTTCCATGTAGCAGCAGTGCTGAAGAAAGGTTGGCGGTTTGTAAAAACTGTTCAACTTGCAAATACACAAAGAAACGCAATACACAATACATGTGTTTCGAATGTAAAGCACCAATTTGCCTTAAATGCTCAAACAAGCTGAGTTTTTGCTGACGTGAAAAACTATAAATTTAGAGCCTGCAATTTCATTTAATTTGTAAATTTATGGACAGTTTATATTTTTTTCTACGTTTGTTAATTATTCAATATTAAAAACAAAACATTAAGAAGTTCCTATTTTACATGATAATTTTTGTGGATTTCAAATATATTAGTTTGTAAGCCTGAAATAAGAGGTATTGCCAATTATTTATGATTAAAAGAAAACAATTCTGATTTTCATATGCCCTTTTCTTCTAATTAAGAGTTTAATATGTTCCTCAATAGAATTTTAATTAAAAACAAAACCATTCTTTACTAAATTTTACCACTGTGAATTATTTTATTTGGGAGTCCCACAGACGTATGACAGGTGGTTGTGTAACAAAAATATGTGGTAGGTGGTTAAGGGTAAAGTATTTTGGACTAGCTCTGTTACACCCTTTCTTTTTTTTTCGATTTAATTTTCAATTACATTTGCTTTTTTTGAAACTCCGAAAATATAGAGCAAATTGGATAGTTTAAGATAGTAAAACGAAAATCACTTTTTTCAGATTCTTTCGTAGGGACGTCGGGATTACGGAGAAAAAACGAGCTTTCGGAGTGGAACTGTATGCAGATGCGTTTTAACTTACTAATGAACTTACAGACACGCTGTTCCTTAAGAGGGTAGAGCGCCGTACACTTCTACCTCGACACAATTTTCTCCTCACGTGCGTAAATATTTTCACGCATGCTCGCCACTGTTGACAGTTCTAAAGGGACTATCTAAGGGTAGGTTCTTGATTTAGATCTTCACAACATTCGCATGAAGGTACACGTGCTCATTAGTGGCATGTGAGCATGCGCAGTATTGAGATTCTTGAGCTGTTGCTACTTAGTAGCATGTGTGTACGCACATTGCTAGTGATGAGCACGCTCATTTGATTTGCGGGTGGAAGGTTTATCTTTAGAGCATGTGTGAACATGCTTGCTTATGAGCATGCTAATGTCATTGGCGGCTGGTATCAATGCGATATTTTCAGTCCGCGACAGATGAAACAAATATGGCGCGTTGGGGAGATGACAAAGCATTGCTTTCCTTGACTTATTATAGGAATCACGAATATCTGTGGAATACTCGGCCACTGCTATATAAAAATAATAAAAATAAAAAATGTGCGGATGGAAACTTGGGAACCGTTTTGATTTATTGGTTCACTCGAATTTTCTATTTTAGTTTGCAGTTTCCATTTTGAACAAGAGCGTCTCTATTCTATGACAAGATAAATAAGCCAGTAAATAAGCATGATAATAACGAGCAAGTGTGTACGGCTGTTAGAGCATGCTCAAAAATAAGCATGTGTACCTTATAATATAACTCAAATAACCTCACCACCCAAATGACCTTTGATCCGTTTCAACGGAGGAAATAAATAAATAGTGGTGCAGCATGATACACGTAATAAAATTTGAGAAATCTAATTAATTTTTTCGGGGAATTAAAATATAAAATTGGGAACGGTCCGCCACCGCTGCGCCGCTATTGGCCGCCCGTAGTGGTGGTGGTGGCCTCAGTACATAGGGCCGCCGTGTGTACATGGGGGCCGCTATGTGCCCCGCCGGTACATAGGGGGCCTCGGCCCGGCGCCGACCGCCGCCCGCCGCTCGTCGAGTTCACGTTTAATGCCTCCAAATAATTGCAATCCTACAACAGGCGAACGTTGAATAACAATCTTTAGATGAAGCGTTGCGTCGCGGTCACTGGAAAATTTTCACACGTCACTATGACATTTTAAAGATGAAACAGATGTAATACACAATAAATTGACGTTATAAATATCGTTTCAATTATAAATAGTGAAAACAATTTGCAACACTTATTCAGGCGCATGCAGTGAGCACCTTGAAGCGTGTCTTCTTCTTCTTAAAATTAGGCAATCAGCCCTTGAAGAACGATTTGTGCCATTTTACAAGTCATACATGAGATGTTGCTAAGAAAGAATATGGTTAATTACATATTCACTAACAAGAATTTTGAAATTGTCAGATTAGGTGAGATCATAGCAAAAAGATGATAAATATTGGTAGGGAGTCGACATTTAGCCTCGATCAGCTCATTGTAAAGGGTAGTAGAGTTCCGCAACGGGCAGGCAAAAACATGTGAGCAAGAGTCTCCTCCTCAGAACCACACCCACATATTGGACTGCTACTAGACAATGGCCAATTCTCATTTTAGAGATTATAGAGATAGTATTTTTGGAAAGCTTTTTATTATTAAACCAGGGTTTGCTAGGATTATTTGTCTATACTTTTTAAACGCTTTCCCTTGTGATCACTTGTATCATTCCACAATGATATCCAGATGACTTTAGTGAAGCGTGTCATTTAGGTTAAGATATACTTTGGAAAGAAGAAGACTCTTGACGAGGCCAAGACCCACCAGGGATTATAGAGCCAAGAGATGATGATGATGATGATATTTTGGAAAAAAATATTTATGTGACGAGTATAATGATATATTAATTAGTCTGAACAAAATGATAATATCTGTGATAGAAGAATTACAATTAAGACTTCTTAGCATGCTTTCCGCTGTCTTCGCTCGCAATGCCAGCACATAATTCGCCGTTTCTTCATATTTAAGGTTACTTAATACGAAGAGGTACGGCCAATTATGTATACATGCGTCTTAGGACCGGTTGCATCAATTTTTCTCGTAGTAATCTTTGGTTTGAAGCAAAGATTTTTGCGTTTTCCACCAATCAAATAAGCCTTTTTTCTTATAAAACAAGATAACACACAGCGCCTATATATTTTTATTAATGCTAAAATTCATTGTTCTGTAGTATCAAGTGTCGTTAGTAGCCTGAAAAAGCATTCAATATAAAATTGACATTTTGCTTCCGTCTTTGACAGTCAGACGGGACAAGTTAGTTCCGGAGTGTTCCGACATGGAAACCTTTTTGCTTGAAATGCCTCAATTTGTCGAAGAACTATCGATGCGTTTCGACGAAATATTTTGCATGGCGTATGCTATTATTTAATATACTCGTAAAATAGTTATATTATAGATAACATTTTTCCGTGCACGAACGCGGTCGATAAAATTAAAATATGTTTATAAATACCAAGTAAATTGCGCAAAACTAGCACGAGGGCAGACAGATTTGTACATGTTTTATTATTTATTCAGAAAAACTGGGAGAAACGACGATTATGATTTAAAATTTAAAAAGTGAATCAAAAAATTAACAGTTTCTCCGCGAGAAGGCGAAGGAATGGCACACGTGTGTCGCAGCTAACTAACTAACCATCACGCCGTTTCTCCGCAGGGGTAGGCAGAGAGGATTGAACGCCACACTCTTCTATCCTGGCACACCACTTTTGCTTCGGCCACATTCGTACATCTTCTCACACAAGTTGTAGAACTTGTATGAGAAGATGGCCCCGTTAAAAGCCGCAACGACCCTACGACCCTACGGTCGTTGCGGCTTTTAACGGGGCCATCCTTAAACATTTATTGTATCTGATCGTGACAGGTCTTTCGC
This sequence comes from Agrypnia vestita, assembly GCA_016648135.1. Classification (NCBI taxonomy): domain Eukaryota; kingdom Metazoa; phylum Arthropoda; class Insecta; order Trichoptera; family Phryganeidae; genus Agrypnia; species Agrypnia vestita. The sequence goes on from JADDOH010009778.1 coordinate 83,898, forward strand.
GGACGCCCTCTATTTCTGTTTCCTTCAACACTCGCCTCATATATTTTCTTAAACATCTTTTCCTCGTTCATACGTTCCACATGACCAAACCATCTCAGTGTCGCAGCTGATATCTGTATATTTTTAAAGTCGAGTATTAATATTTATTAATAGCAGTGCAGAAATCCAATAATTGTGTTCTCGGATCTGTCTGTCTGTCCCCATAACTTCGTGTAACGTCCATAATTTCGTTCCAATTCACGGATAAAAAACAAATTAAACGGCCGTAGATGGGGCTCGAACCCCGGGCCAGCAAACCCGAAGGCGGCAACGATAGCGATGTTGCTACCGCCAAACCCCGTGAAAAATACAGAACGTATAGGACGTGAACCATTTCATGTTTCGCCCAGCACAATCGCCGGGATTTAAAATTGTTAAAAAAATACAAATATTTTGATAAAAATCGTTATTACTGTTTCACGGGTGTCGGTTGTAAATGAGCAAATTCTTTTAGAACCGGCACGTAAGAGTACCGTCATCTTTGACTGGTCGCAGGACAAAAGCGGGGCGCAACTCGACGGAACGTTGGCTCACCGCCGAGCGGAGAAAAGAGTAGCCTATCCTTATATCTGGCGCGGCCCATTAGTGCGAGCGGGACGGCTCGGGGAGCGGCGCGCGCGAGCGGGACGGGCGCGCGGCGGGCGCGAGCGAGAGGGCGCGCACTCACCTAGATGCAAACTAGACGTATCGTATTTTTTGTTTTCATTTTTTTCCTACAACGTCTCGAATGAACGTATCGCGGAGGAGGATTTTTTCCCCGGCGCTTTCGGGATCGCTCCCGAGGACTCGGCCGGCAGAGGGCCGCTCTCCGCTCTCCGGGAGAAATGGAGAAAGGCGGCACTCGGGTCCCGGGTGACGGACGACGCGGACCGCGGACGGGCCGCTCCCGTCACATTGGCCGCTCGGACACGATCCCATATTCTATCCGTTCGTTCTAAAAGCTGTGTCCGCAGAGGAATAAATCATTCATTAAGATTATTCCAACTGAGCTAAACGCTTGCGCCATTGACGTATTGTATGTAATATGGGCACGTTATTCCCACACTGGCCGGCTTTCGTGTGTAGCAAATATTGCATTCAAAGAGACGTCAAATCACATAATCGAGTAATCACGTAAAAATCAGGTAATTTGAAGTCACGGTGACTAAAATAACATATGCATTCTTACAATAGTGTACGATACTCTGTTCCTTTTTCCGCGTAGCGTCGCGCCTGATCACGACGAAGGTCCGTTCGATAACTAATGCGAGTGAGGCAATTAATTACCTTAGCTTGCGCTATGAAAATAGTACTAACTTGCCGGTCTGGAGTGAGGTTCGCACCCGCGACCTCTGAATCACGAAGCGAGGGATCCTAACGACCATCACGCCGTTTCCCCGCTGGGATAGGCAGAGAGCATTGAACTCCACGCTCTTCTATCCCTGCACACCACTTTTGCTTCGGCCACATTCATACATCTTCTCGTAAAGTTCTACGGTTGTTGAGGCTTTTAACAGGGCCATCCCCAAATACTTGTAGGATCTGACCGTGCCAGATCTTTCGCGGACGCCCCTATTCCTGTTGCCTTCAACACTCGTCTCATATTTTCAATGACAATCTAGTAAAAATTAAAGTTTACACTTAAAGACACAATACTACCTACTTCAACTGTTAAAATATATACACGTAATGATGTGTAATATATATTTTTTATGCACATTACCGCTCTGTATTTTATATTTTTAATTTATATACTCATATTTTAATGCTTATATCTGATACTTTCACTGCTTATACCTTTTATTGCTTATACATATACTTTATTTATATATTTATATTTTAATTATATATAATATTTATATTAATATATTTATATTTTATATTTTACTGCTTATAACTGATATTGTTTAATGTATATACTTTTTGAAATTTATGAAATATTCTTTATGTAAAAGCCTGTAATGGGCGTAAACAAATAAATAAATATATTTTCTTTCTCCTTTCTTTCTTCATCCTTTCTCTATTCTACATACCACACTACAGCCAGCATAGATTCGGTTCTAATTTGTTCATTCCTCACTCTATCGACCAAAGATTTTCAGCACAAGCGTCTTAGTGACCGCATTCAGTCTACTTTCATTCCTCCTTAGCCAGACTTCACTTCCATACATCAGGGTTGGCACTAGAGCGCCTTTATGCACCGCTAGTCTTGCTTCCTTTGACAGATTTTTACCAACATAACCCACAAGAATTGTGGGGTAAAAAAACAAAGGTAATATTTAAAAAAAATTAGGATGCGTCATCGTAGATTACTAATTTATCCTGGTAGGAAATATATTAAGTGCTATTCTGAAAATAGCAATATTGGTATGTAAGATCTTTATCCCAACACCAAAATAAAAAACAAACGACACGTACATTCCTATAAGTATGTGTATTTTTATATTCGTCTATTAAGTGTACGGATAAAGGTCTTCCATCCCAATATTTGCTATTTTCAGAATAGCACACAGCAATACAAATTTATAGGAAACGAGTTTCTTTGAAAGGGATAGGATAGATGCACAAAATCTAGAATTCAGCACATTTTGAATTAGTAAACCTCGGTGACTGCATTCAAAACATTTTAATTTTTTATTATTGCTGCCTATGCTTTACCCCACAATTATATAGTAGATGCTCCACAGAGCCGAAGCTATTTATAAACGGGAAATCGTTTATGAAATTCTTTATTGGGTATCCACGGGACTGTGTTGGCTGCCTTAAGTGATCACTTTACACAATGCAACGTTCACGATTCCAAGAACAACTGTACACATCTATCAAATTTCCAAGAAAGATTTTCATACACGCTTTCCCATATGAAAATATAGCTTCGTCTATATGGGGCATCTAAAATATACCTTGATTAATAATGTACCCCTGGGGATAAAATCCACTTCTTGATAAAAACCATGTTCTATAAATATAAAATATTCTAAATATATTATATACCGAATAGTATCAGTTTCAAATATTGCCAACCACTTCAGGTTGGAGCCCTCCCTGAACAAGTTATTCTTTAGGAGCTGTGCAAGACAAGAAAGAGTACGATGTGTACTTTATTATAAATAGCGATGCAACGAATACTACTTTCACGAATACGAATATCAAACCCTCTATTCGGCGAATACAAATACGAATAATTCAACAAGGTAATAAATAATACACCACTGTTCTTTTTTACTAAGATATTTAATAATTAAAATTTAACACCGGCAAATATTTGTTCAAAAAGCACAACATTTGTAACTTCTCAGGCGTTAGGCGATTTCTTTTATCCGTTTGTACATTCCCAGGGGTCGAAAAATCACTTTTTTCATGCTTACGAGAGGTCACGTTATTAGATTTAATTTGAAATTATTTTATAAGAGAACACTTGCACACAACGGAAATAAAATGGAAGGAATAATACGTATTAGAAAACAAAAACTACATGAAATGAGCACCTAACCTTATTAATAACTCAACGAAACAACTTGACAACTTGAGAACTGAACAAATCCATTCATTCAATTTTAGGGGAATCCCCGATAATAAAGTGCGTTGGTGTGTTTGGATACACGGTGCACAGACAATGCGTTTTTTGCGTTCCGTTCAGTTTTAAATAGTTTGTTTTTAATATTCGTGATGATATTCGGCGAATACGAATATTCGGTAAATACCTACTATTCGGCGAATACGAATATTCGTATTCGTTGCATCACTAATTTATATTGAATTAAATTAAAATATTTAAATATTAAATTAAAATATTTAAATATTAAATTAAAATATTTAAAAAATAATTATATTTTGTACTAACTATTTTGACACGAATATTTTTCGATCTCGGAACGACTCAATTGGGTTTTCTTTATTTACTATAGGGAAAATTGCTTTGACATACGTGTTTTGAGTACGATTACGAAACGGATTAGGCTCGTGTGTCGAGGTACCACTGCATTTAATAATATAATCGAACTTTCCAAGGAATTATTTCTGTATGTTGATAGTTATTGTGTAACATTATAATGCTGCAAATTTTGACGTTTTAAGTTTGACCGGCTTGAAATTAGTGAAATCAATCGATTGAAAGCTTTAGCTCTAAAATGTTTTAGAGCTTTCTGACTGATCGAATTCTTCTTATTTTTCTTTTAGCAGATCTGTTGGTCCGAGCTACAGAAAACTACGCCTCTCGGGATGACGAGGTCCAGCTACCCCTCCATCTTTTCGGTGGTCTTCCCGGTGGGCGTCGTCCAGAGGGGATTTCATTCACCGCTGTATGCACGAGTCTGTCACTGTCCATTCTGGCTACGTGATCCCGCCAGAATCTCCTTCTGGATCTACTCCATCGTGCCACGTCCTCTATTTTGTAAGTTTTCCAATCTCTTCAACTCGGACACAGTCACGTAGAGTTTTTTCAGTAACGGCTCTCAGCACCTTCATTTCAGTTGTTCCGAGGAGTCTTTTGGTGCGGACAGTGTAAGCCCCATTGAATGCGTTCGTTGATTTCAAATCTATCAAACTTAAAATTGGCGGCATTACAATGTTACGCATAACCCTCGAGATGTAGATTAATATAGACGTACCAGTATAAATTGGCGTGCGAGGGAAGGCGTCCCTGTCGCGTAACAGATGTTGCCAGGATGTAAATTTATTACACAATACATAATGTACAGAATGTCCGGTGACCGGAGCCTTTAATAGATATTTTGTCTGGCAACACTAAAGAAACGAACCAGTAATGGCGGCCGCACTATTTGTCAACCTGTCAAATGGTGATATCGGTCCATTGTTTGCTTTTTCAGCTTCGCAAAACTTGAATACTTCATTGGCGCATGTTCTTGCACCATCCCGGACTGATTTGGACATAATAATTCAATGTGTATCGGTATTCAAGATGTCACAGATTGAACTGAATGACAATTCAAGATGTCACAGATTGAACTGAATGACAGGGCGAGGGGGTGCGGGCGGGACGGGCTTTAGTTCCAAAGTCGCCGCACGCCAAGTTACGTTGGCCAGCAATAGCGATATTTGTTAGTTGAGAATACGGCCGATGGTCCCCATTCAGAGGCTCTCAATGAACATCTCGGGGGCGTCGCACCTCCTCCCGAAGTTACAAATTTTTCATCATCAGCTTGCTGATGGGTACCTATTTCAGCGCAGGCACAGCTAGGGAATGCAATCCCTTTTCGGGATTGCCCTTTCCGGATCCCTCGAGATTAGAATTTCCAATCCCGCGGGATCCTTACGGGATCGGGATCCCGAATGCTTTTTGTTTTTTTTCTGTTTATAGAGCTGAATAGCAATTAACGACAATGCCTTGCATTTGTATATATCGGCAATTTTAATAAAATGCTCATTATTAATCATTGCATTGAAGTTTTTGTAGGCGTTTTTCCAAGCATCTATCAGTTAATGTAGTAGAGTTAGAAGTAGATTTTAATACTATGTTATTGTTCAAAGCTATTTTCATTACTTGAATGTGACATGAACATTAATTTTCAGCACTTACTAAAAGCTCTATAGACGTACACAATTAAACATACAAAACATAAAAAATGCTGATCAATCCCGATAATCCCGATATCTCGTCCGGTTCTCCGGTTCGGGATTGCATTCCCTGGGCATAGGCCGTCCCGTCTCTCGCTTCGTCCACATTTATACACCTTGCGATTGTCGAACGCCAAATCGATTGCGGTCCGGAAATTTTTTTAACGCTCTGTCTCCGGCTGGCGATTCTAATTTTAAATATGTATCGGAGAATACAAGAGAAAAAATGATTTTAACCCAATTAAATGGATACGTGCCGACTGGGCGACTCGGGCGAGCGCGATGTCGTCGTTAGAGCGAGGGAGACGGCAGGACGGTTGATGGGGAAAACCGCCGGCGAGAGGGAGACGCCGGTCCCGAGCCCGCGCAGGAAAACGGTGGAAATTGCGCCCTCCAGAGGAACCGCAGGATAGAATGCCGCACGCGCCGACTCGAAATGCAGCACTCGCCTCGAGTGTTGTGAAGTGGTGCAACCAAACAGTATTCCGGCCCGGCTAACTGCTAGTTTTATTTTATTAAACGACCGAATCGGCGATCTTCTCTGCTTCCATATTATTTTTTATAAAAAAATAAGTAGCTGTAACCCGTCAAAAATGACGGTACTAATTATGTTAAAAAAAAAAGAAAATGAAAAAAATTACTACAAAGAAGATCGATTTCAATTTCAATTTGCCATCTATAACTTGGAATGCAACAACTTCTGGAGCTGGACTGACTCCGCTCAGTCCATCTAATTCCAGAGCCAAGGACTTCATGGAGTTCATATCAACAACCAATCTTCAACAATTTAACTCTATAACCAATTGTAATGCCAAAATTTTAGATTTAATATTGTCTGATACTCCACTACTTGTGTCTTCGGGTACTGCTCTGGTAAGTGTTGACAAATTTCATCCCCCAGTCCAAATAAACACAACGATTAAGGGGGGGTAAGGTTTTTAACTTTTTTTTGCATTTTATTTTTAATTTTTTAAATGAATGTATAACATCGCAAGAATATTGTGTCAAAATTTCAAGTCAATCGGAGCAAAATTGACAAAATTATGAACATTTGAACGATACTCAGACTGATTTTCTATACCTGCTCGGGCAGCTAAGAGACGCGCTCACCTGAGGAGTACCGGACGTGCTATTGTATTGGAAGGTTTTACGTAGACAAGGACAAAAAGATGCTGATGATGAAAGCTCTTTGCTGTATGAACATGGTATCGACGATTATGTGTAAGTATAAATTAAGTGTTGAGTTTTATTTTGAATTTTACAGTGTGCAAAACTTTAAAGCGTTTTCCCCACATATCACGTTTTCAAAGTCGGTGTCCATCATAACTTCAAAACTACTGCACCGATCCTTTCGAAATTTTGAACACTATTTCTGTACATAATTTACAAGGTAACGTTGGAGACTTTTTTTCAAATTTGTTATTAATTTTTAGTTTTGAATAACAAATTAGTCGATATTTTTCGCAAAAAATCGCGTTTTTCCAGTGTTCCAAAAAATGAAAAATTGAAATTTCAAAAAACCCTCCCAGCGTTACCTGGGAAAACCTATTATCTAATGAATGAACTTTGATTTTTTGATTTCAGATGATCTAGCACCAAGTTATGATGGACACCGCAATTCTCCTTTTTTCCGAGACACATCCGAATAATTAAATTGCTGCCATTGCCGTATTTTTTAATATTTCGTCTTGAAAATTTTACACCATATTCTTCAAATGTCATACATTAATGTACCATTGGTTTTAATAAAGAGGTTTTATCTGTGTCGTCACAAAAAATTCACAAAAACATGCCTTTTTTTGTACGAATTAACCTTACCCCCCCCTTAACCGAGAAAACTTTTTACAACATAATTCTAACCATACTGCATACAACTTCCGTAAAACTGATTACGCCAAATGTATTAACGACCTAGCTCAAATTGATTGGTCTCAAATGAATCAACTAAACTGCAACGATTCTCTCAACTTATTTTATAATACATTATGGGAGATAATAGCTCGATACACTCCACAAAAAAAGATCTTGAATTCAAAATACTCATTTTGGTTTAGCAGTGCATTAAGATACCAGCTTCGCGAAAAAGAAAAATATAGGAAAAAATACATAAAATACGGTAATTCTAGAGATTACGAAACCTTTTCGTTGTTAAGATCTCGCATTAAGAATAGTATTCGTGCCTGCTATCACTCATATATAAATTCTATAGAGGAATCATTACATATCGGGACTAAAAAATTATGGGAATACACTAAAACCAAGAAATTCACTAATGCAGTCCCTAAAACAATGTTTCTGAGAGAAAAATATGCTACATGCGGTCAAGAATTTCTGATATCTTTTCAGAATTTTTCGCTTCAGTTTTTGATAATGCTTCTCAACATCACTCATCTGCTCTCATTAATGACTCTCTCGATTCGCTTTCCTTTATACCGCTGCATAAAAATGAAATATTAAAAATTATGAAAGAATTGGATCCCGCCAAGGGCGCAGGACCTGATGGTATTCCTCCACTTCTTATAAAAAATTGTGCTCACCTTCTTCTAGATCCTATCTATATCATTTTTAGCAAATCTTTAAAAGAAGGAAAGTTTCCCGACTTATGGAAGGTAGCTCACATCACACCAATATTTAAGACAGGAAATAAAAGTGACGTTAGTAACTATAGACCTATAAGTAAACTATCTTGTTTTGGAAAGATATTCGAGATTATTTGCTATAGATACATATTCGCCCACTTTCGTCAGACACTTTGCATTAATCAACACGGCTTTGTTCCAAAAAAATCCACAACTACCAACCTGCTTGAGTTTGTGAGTCAGATTTGCAAATCGTTTGATTCGAGATCTCAAGTGGATGTAATATATACAGATTTCAGCAAGGCGTTTGACAAGGTGAACCATCGTATACTTTTGAAAAAACTTCATGCTATAGGAATCCACGGCAACTTATTGAGATGGATAGAATCTTACATTTCTCATCGAACTCAAGTGGTGACTGTAAATGGATATGATTCATCTCCAGTTTCTATCACCTCAGGAGTTCCTCAAGGTTCTCACCTTGGTCCCTTGTTCTTTCTTATCTTCATAAATGACTTGCCAAATATATTAAGAAATAAGTGTCTATTATATGCCGATGATTTAAAAATTTATTCCACCATTCGTAGCCTGGAAGATAGTCATCTCCTACAAAGAGATATGGACGAACTATCAAATTGGTGTAAAGCAAATAATATGTCACTTAATGCTAAGAAATGTTCATGTATTAGTTTCACTAAAAATATTTAAAAAATAGAATTTGTTTATAAACTGGGTGACGTTCCACTTGCTAAAGTCGATTCAATAAGGGATCTGGGCGTCATGCTAGATTCTAAACTCACTTTTAGAAACCACTTTGATAATATCACAAACAAGGCATATACTATGTTGGGATTTATCACCAGAATTACTCAAGACTTTAAAAATCCTCAATGTCTAAAAATTCTCTATACATCACTAGTACGAAGTATATTGGAATATTCGTCAGTTATTTGGTCACCTTATTACACAACACATATTACGAGAATCGAGAGAGTGCAGAAAAAGTTTCTACGTATTTTGTCATACAAAGCTAGTCAACACAACAACCATCACAGCTAGGAAGATCGACTTGCCTTTTTCAAGATGCACAAACTTGAGTCCCGACGGAAAATATCCAATCTCATTGTGCTACACAAGATTCTCAGCGGAGCTATTGATTCTCTCTCTCTATCTGATATAAATTTGCATGTTAAACTCAGTATAAGAAACCCGGAGTTCTTCAGAATAAGTCAGCACACTAATAATGTCAGTTACTTTTCTCCCATTACAAGGTTGTGTCGCACATATAATTTGTATTGTGCTGACCCTAACATTAATGCTGATATTCTTGCAGACACCTTATCTTCGTTCAAAAACTCACTCATACATAACATCCATTTTCTAAACGACGAAATGAACCTATAAATCCATTAAATCAATCATTCATTAAATACTAATCGCACTACACTCAAACACAAAATATATAATATACATAAATGTACATGTAAAATATAATTAATTACAAAAATACATGTTACTAGAGCGTGCCGAAAACACCTGTAATTGGGATAATGGGCATAGTCTTCACTATAATGTTTATTATCTGAATATCATGTACCCATTATCCTGTTAGTGTCTCTAATAAATAAATAAATAAAAAAAAATCACGGACGTTAGACGAAGTTACGAAGGGATGACGGACTGTTATCGAAATTATTATAATTGGGATGGGATACACTACGACAACATACTGGGGCTGCGAAGCTAGTAGCAAAAACTTCGGGGAGTCTTCAATAAAATTTTGAATAGAAAACATTCTTTACATTTTGTGTGAAATCTCGGAAATAAGCAAAATAAAAGTTTGCACTTTTTTTTAATATTCTCACATAATTAACTTATTTTCTGTAAAAAACTTGACTATCACACTACAGTAACTTATATTGAATATTAAAAAATCATTAGCTTTATGGACAAATGAAATCAAATTATTAAAATCAAGCAGAAATTTGAAAAACATCTTTTTTAAGTTTTTGATATTTTGTATTAAATATTGTATTAAATATATTAGATATATTGTATTAAATAATTTTTAATGCTCCGTATAAGTTACCCCGCAGTGACGATCCAACGTTTTGCAGAAAATACATCTGAAATATTGAAAAAAAAAATGCAAACTTTTGTCACTTATCTCCGTAACTGTCGATATTTTACCCAAAGTGTAAAAAATATCTTCTATTCGATAAAATCGAAATTACTTTTTGTTTACAAGTGATAACTAGTGTACTAGTTATCCCGTAGAAGAGAACATTATTCTCGAAACACGTTGATATCGTATTTAATAAAGTGGTGTAAACCAACGATATAATAAACTGTAGATACGTTACAAGCGTGAAATCTTGGCAACTCAAAAGTACGGTAATTGCCTTCCTTGCATTCGTTATCGAACGGAGCTTCGTCGTGATCGGGCGCGACGCTACGCGGAAAAAGGAACAGAGTATCGTACACTATTGTAAGATTGAGTGTGTTATTTTAGTCACCGTGACTTCAAATTACCTGATCTTTCTGTCTACACGCAGAGCGTTTGTGAGCCGTGGTTTGTTGTCTCAATGCAATATTTGCTACATATGAAAGCCGGTTAGTATGGGAATAACGTGTCTATATTATAATACATCAATGGGAATAACGTTTCTATATTATAATACATCGATGGGAATAACGTGTCTATATTATAATACGTCAATGGTGTAAACAATGTAATTTTTGTATTATTTAATTAATATCACCAGAAAGTGAAAACCTTCTTTCGGATGAACTATTTTTCCGAAAATTAAAAATTTTATATTAAAAATTGAATGAAAAAAACACCCCGAAGATTTCGCTACTAGTTACGAAACACTGTATAATATATTTCGACAATACGAGAAGAGGATTCGTGGACCGAAGAATTTTTACCAGAATTGTAACGAATAATACAGTGGCGATGAGATCCCTTAGACCAGGCGCGTGCGGTCTAAGGGATCTCATTGAAGCATGACTTTTTGTAAACGTATGTTTTGTAAAAAAAAAAAAATAGAAATTAAATATTTATGCGACAGATTATTATGGTGTATCAAAAAATGAATACTATGACAATAAATAACTGGGATAGAAATATCACGAAATATATGTTGCGTATTCCGTTTTTATTTTCAAATAATTAGTTACGTAAAAGTCATGCTGCGATGGTCCCACTGCACGCCCCTGGCTTGGACGTATGTGAGTCAAATCCATTTATGATAGTGTGAAGAATGGAGAGATTAGAAACGAATGTGAAGCTGATTTTAGCATAATTCATAGAATTAAAACAGGGACGCTAAGGTGGTTTGGGCATGTTGAGCGAATGGATGAAGAAAGAATGGTCAGAAAGATATACAAGTGTTGACGGCGCCAGAAAGAGAGGGCGACCGCGGAAGACGTTAGAAGCCTCAACAACCGCCGAGCTTGCATGCGAAGACGTATAAATGTGGATGAGGCGAGAGTTGCATGTCAGGACGGAAGAGTGCGGCGCTCTATTCTCTCTGCCTGCCCCCGCGGGGAAACGGCGTGACCAGATATGACTATAGTGCGTTTGCTGGCTCAAGAATATTGACGTAAACAATGTTCAGCGCGTGGACATCACGTGATAGGGGTTTGCGTAAGGGCACCGGTTATGGGGCGCGGTAAAAAATAGTCGGCCGCCCCGGCCGACCACTGGATTTTGTAGAAAAAATTGTCCCAGTAACCGGCCGCACGAGTTTCAACATAAAAATATTGAAAAAGTCGCTTTTATCATTTTAACTCGTAAATTTAGTTCATGTTTTTGCCGATAAATGCTACTTGTTCAGTGCAAACAAATTAATTCAACTTCTACTTAAAGTTTGAAAATTTTCTTAACGATGTTTTCGAAAAACCATAATCAAAATTGATAGCTCATAATCATAACCACCGGCGTATTTTTCGGGTCTACTTAAATGATACCTAAAATAAACGCAAGATGGTGCAGTTTTGTGTTTCTTTCGCGGAATAGTGGCCGACTTCTTTGCATTCAAAAATATTATTGAATCATATTGCGAGTGTTAAGTTTATTCAAGTTGAAGTAATTGGTGGCCGACTAATGAAGATGGCCGGAACACTGGCGAAATCACCCTACCTTATACCCAGATTAGTGAGGGAGTCCATTGAAATATACAAACATCCCAATTTCAATAGAGACGACAGTTACAAACTATCAAGTATTTGGCGCCCTGTTCTAAAGACACTGATTCAACCCTTGAGAGAATTCGCAGTAAAATCCGCCGACGTAACTAGTACATATTGCACACTGGCGACATCTATTGTAGAAGAAGATAACACTCCACAACAAAGTGCATACAATTTACGCCCTAGAAAGCGGCACCTTTAAATAGTCCGACCTCCACCTCCGCGGGAAAAGGTCGTCCTCCTGATGATGCTGGATAAGTATCCAACGAAACGTCGAGATTCGCTTCTCGCTTCGGATATTTTATACGGTGCGTATAAAATATCCGAAATTACAGTTAAATATGTCCTAACGACCGTAATAGCAACCTTAACTCTTTTATAACAATCTGTGAATCGACCTTAGTTGTATTATTGTGTAAAGTAAAAAATACACGAATGTCAAGTGTATTTGTAAAATAATGTTACGCAGGTACCTACACCGATATCGGTCTGAATTTGTCAGCCCGAAGGACGGGCGGCGGAACACGTGCGCGGGACAGGGACGGCCGTCGCCAGGGACGCCCGAGACGCTCGAACGCCCGACTTGGTCATTTTGTAGGTTTCATTTGCGGGGTGATCGCTTACTCGTGGCGCTTCGGGAACGTGTTGTACACCGGCACATGTCAATATGAATGCGTGATTGAGCGATACCTGTGCCAGGAAAAGACAAAGTTATATGACGCTGGACAGTGATGCAACAAAACACTTGACACGCGCACAATGCGTTCTACAGTTGCCGGCAAACTTCTTGAAATTATTTGGCGCGGTGGTAGGTGCGTAAACTTCCCCCCACTACGCCGTAGAATTTCAAGATGTTTGCCGGCTACTGTACTTGGATTTGTTTTGTTATTAAAATTTTAGAAATGTAGTTGATAAGGAGCGACTCAAAAAGAAAATTAAAAGTTAGCTTCGGATTACTAAGATTAATTTTAACAATAAATAAACTAGAAATTGTTATTATAGAAATAACTGGAATTTTAGCAGAAGACAAAATTTGGGTCTCGTTGGTGAAATGGTACATGCGCAAACTTCCCCCCACTACGCCGTAAAATTTCATGCCATACTCTTCTGTCCTGACATACAACTCTCGCCTCATCCACATTCGTACATCTTCGCGTGCAAGCTCGCCGGTTGTTGAGGCTTCTAACGGGACCATCTTCTAGTATCTGGTAAATCTGGTCATGCCACGTCTTCCGCGGTCGCCCTCTCTTTCTGGCGCCATCAACACTTGCCTAAATCGAGACTACAACTAAATAAAGATATAGGGTCAAGTGGGGAGCAGTGTAACACGGGGCACAGTGTAACGTTAGTAATAATACTTTCTTTTTTAATTTGCCTACTGCGTCTCTTTACGTATTTTGACAATATCATGCACAGTAATCTTAAACCTTGTTATCGTAGGTTATATTGCTTGGTAAACGGAATTATGTTCAAAATTAGGTATTTTGTCAAAAAATAGTGAATAATTTGACTAGTGAAGTTTCGTTTTTGTTAAAAAACAAATAGTTTCTGGTGAGTAATTAAATTTTGAATTTAATCTTCAATTAATTGGTTTTTAAAACGTCCACAATGTTTAAGGATATTTCTATAAAATTCAAAAACATTTTGTTTTTTTACAGTAAGACGTGGGGCTCAGTTTAACGGGGCACAGTATATGTTTTAGTGTGCCCCCTTGAGTATTTTCATTTTCTTCCATCGAAATTGGTACGAAATCGTAGTAGAAAGACTATAGAAAAGATTAAATCTAATAACTAAATCTAAAAAATATACGGTTGTTTTTATTTTTTTTGAGTGTATAATGAAAGTGTAATAATTAGGTATGATTCTCAAAAACATGTTATGAAGATATTATTGAGGTTAAGGAATTTTTGTTTTTCATATTTTATTTCGTTTAATGTCAAGTTTAGTTCAATGGTATATATAGTATGCCCCGTATTGTTATACTGTACCCCATCCCAGGGACACACTGTAACAAAATTGTGATCTCAGAAAACTGCCAAATTTAGTCATTTCTAAGTATAATTGCAATGTTTTTTTAAGCCTAATATGAAGGTAAAAAGACTTATGATTCTTCATTCGGTTGGACTGTCCAACTGAAGTCTGAATTGAAAGAAAAATAATCTTTTAACAGACTGTAGATTTAATTAATTCGAATAATAAGGTATAATTTTTTGAATATTTTTATATTGATGACAGTGAAATTTTCTTAGTACGCATGTAAAATTTAATTAAAATAATATTTTAATGGTTTATGGATACTGCAATATAGGAAACAGAACCTTTAATTTTTGTCTTTTTTAAAAAGATATATTTAACAACTTGTCGAAAAATATTAATGTCTGAATAGCACTACTTCTTTTTCAAACTTTATACAATCAATTTGTAAATAAAATATATGGTCTTTATTTGAAAATATACGAGATTAGTGTACCAAAGATAACTCTATTACATGAAAACTAAAATAGTGTTTCGGGGTTATAATTTTTTTGATGTTATAGCAATATTTTTGTTCATATTTTTTAAGGAAATGCTTCAAGAGTAAATGGATCATCATAATAAAATTGATTAAAAGCCTGTTTAGATATGGGTTTGCAAATTGATTTAATTTAACAAGTCGAGAGCAAATACGAAAATCGTGTACTGGGGCCTCTTAAATGGAGAGTATTTATTTAATTATTAAAGCATACATAGTGAAATTAGACGGAGTTCCAAAGTTGCCGATGTCATGGACCGTGTTGCAAAACTGAAGTGGAAATGGGCAGGACATATCGCTAGACAGAGTGACGCCAGATGGGCGCCACGAATAGGTAAACAAAATTAAAAATATAACACAGTTTTATATGTTACATTCTCTATATCCAGTTAATTTAAGCAGCATTTTGCAAGGTTGCATCCCAGTTATTGATTTTGACACGAACATCTATCTACAAATTATGGTAGCCAGCTGATTCACAGTTTATTAACTATTTAAAATACGTGGATCAAATGTTGGTGAGGATTACTATTTTACTCGTGGTCCTAGTATACAACAGAGTAAAATAAGTTTGAAGTAAGAACATAGTTTAAAACAGATTGAAAACGCGCCTTTGTCAATAATCATTTCCAGCGCCCCAGAGGTGATATGGTATTACATTAATTTTATTATTATTATTCAATAAAATACACATTTGTAGAGGGTGGACCAGAGGCAGAGGGGAAGACGACTATATTATGCGCAGGGTCCTAAAGAGTAACTATGCAAAAATTTGTTAAGATCTTTCAGAGAAGACGTGGTCTGACCAGGGGGGTGGTAGGTAGAATGCTACGCTGGGCTACGTAAGGGGAGGGAGGGAGTCAGAGTCGATCTACGTAATTATTTCATTTAGCACAACTAAAACGATACAGAATATATTATGTACGATCGATAAATCCCCACAGATCGGTTTACACATAATCAATCATTTTAAAATAGTTTTGGTAACAGAACGAAATGTCTTATGGAATTAATGGAAAAAAAACTACTTTCCACTCGGGGAGAAGGGGGGTATCAAAAACTACGGTACGGCTACATGGGGGAAGGGGGAGGGAAGGGAACCTACGTGGTTCATGGACGCTCCCTAAAATGATTCCCTAGAAATTATTTGAAAAGCAGTATTCATTATGAGGAGTACCTAGCTTGTCTCGCGGTTAGGACTCTCGCCTCGTGATGCAAAGGTCGCAGGTTCGAACGGACTTATTTTCGTAGCACAAGCGTTTAGCTTAGTTTGAAAATAGTAAGAATATTGATGTGACACGTATTCCGTTTCCGCGTCTCTATTTTAAAAAAAAATAAGACTGGCGCGCGCCGGGCTGCCGAACGCGAATGCGGAATTTTTTCTCGTGCCTGGTGAAAAAAAAATCATCTGACATTTTTGCGTCATTCCACAATTTGAGTGTTTATCGGCCGCACTGTCGTGCGTGCACGCGGGCTGAAATTTTGGACGTGCCACCGCTCGGGCGGCACGCGCGCCGTCCCTGCGCCGTCAGACAGTGAATGCGGAACGGGAGAGGAGAGGCGCGCGGCGCGGCCGGCGGCGGTGCGAGGGAGACGGCTCCGTTTTATTGCTCTGCCGCCGAGTCGTTTGTTCCCAAACTTTCGGACCTAAAGAGATAAACAATTTTTATATGACGACGGTACAGATTTTTAGTGTCTCCGAAATTATAAACAGTCCTTTGGTGAATAACCCGCGACCGGTGTTTTTTTTTGCTCAGGCGTACTATTGCCGGAAGCGTGTCCTCACTGCGAGCCATGTTGCATACGTTATTATCTGAACACGAACAACTGTGTGATATTACATCTAGTTCACTCAATAAACTTTGTTATTCATCTTGTTTCACTTGCTCAATTGACGAGATATCCAACAATATAGTTTAAATAATCGTGAAATATATTTTGGACGGTTCTCTTTCCCGTTTTACCAAGAATGCACGGCTAGCCACAACTGTATGTGCATATATGTATCTATTCTTAATTACAAATCAGTTGATGAGATGTATTGAAATAATTAGTTGGTGACAATATAACCTTTAAATCATATAACATTAACGATTTTCGATTACACTTTGAACGTCATCCGTTATATGTAAATATAAGTACAGTGGTTTGGGCATGTTGAGCGAATGAATGAGGAAAGAATGGTAAGAAATATATACAAGTATAATTCAAGTGTTGATGGCGCCAGAAAGAGACGGCGACCGCGGAAAACGTGTCATGATCAGATTAACCAGATACTGGAAGATGGTCCCGTTAGAAGCCTCAACAACCGGCGAGCTTGCATGCAAAGATGTATGAACGTGCATGAAGCGAGAGTTGTATTTCAAGGACAGAGAGTGTGGCGCTCTATCCTCTGCCTACCCCCACGGGGGGAAAAGTCGTGATGGTAAGTAAGTAAGTAAGTAATTAAGTATAGTATTGCGCGAATTAATGGGATCAAATATGTTACAATCATAAAAAATGTATTATGAATATTTTGAGTTTTTGTATAATATTTTAAGGAAAAGGAATTGACATGCAATCATGAAATATACATATTGTATAAATGTACGTGGCTGAGAATAATTAATCTTTTTTTAACCTATTTCGTATATAATGTAAAATGTATTTTGCATAAAATGTTTTGAATAAAAGCAAGTTATAATTGTAAACTTTGCCTGTCGCAACACAGAGCTCTCTAGTCAGATAGGCGTAGTAAAATTAAACATTAAAAAAAATGAGGGTAAACACAACACTGTTATATTCCACTATTATTTATTTTGAATTGTTAGAACGTTTTGGGGATTTCTCCCATCGTCAATAACAACACGTTTACAACTATTCTGCCGTATGTACACAACATTTATGATCGATGTTTCGGATCTAATTGCAGGGTTCATCATCGGGCCTTATGTCGCAAATTCATCCTTCGTCGTCCATAGGGATAGTAAGGAGTACACGGCAGAAGAGCCTAGAAAACTGACCTGAAGGCTCTAAGGGCCGTGAAACCTGAAACTTTATACTAAATAAATATTTCTCAATTCGTTTATGCATTATATTTAAGTAATTGAATGACTCATTTTTTTTTGTTATTTTCTGCATCGTGCATTAGCTAGTATTTAAACCGCCCCAGCTTTCCCCGATGGGGGCGCGCGACCGGTCTCCGGCTGGTTCTTCGAAAATATTTTCCAAATAACTAAAAGTTGAAAAGCGCCGGTTCTATCGACACGGTCCGACGGGTGCGAGCGAGAGCGGCAGGTGAGTCCGCCGGTGCGAGAGAGACGAGCCGAACCGACGGCGGCGCAGCTTGGAGCGGGACGCGCTGCTGTTCTGCTATCGCGGTTTATAAAAAGAATGCGGCGGTCGGGCGACGTTGTCGGCTTTATTTGTGTACTTTTATTCAATTCAAATAATACACTGCGGACGGACACATTTTCCAAAATAAAGTCGCACGGAGTGACGGGTGGACAGTCGTGTCACAACCGTAGAACCTCGTGTGCTCTGTAAATACCGAACAACCCAGGGGAGAGAGCGGTCCCTCCCGTCACCAGGTGTAATTAATATAAAGTTATTAATTAAATAATGACTCTCCCCTTGAAACAATGTATTGGCAAAAACAAGCGTGTGTGTATTACAAAGTTTGATTTAGTGTCAATTAATCAAATAATCACATTGCACCGTAAAGTAACTGCCAAAACAATCGATAATGAGTTGAGAGTAATGACGGTATTGTAACCCGTGACACACGAAACGTTATTCGAGAGTTGTATCGATGATTTGTAACCAATTTTTCGTAATTCGACGGGTCACAAGTCACAACTAGGGAATGCAATCCCGATCCCGCGAGATCTCGAGGCATTTTACGAGATCAATCCCGAACCGAAAAATCGGACGAGATTATCGGGATTGATCAGCATGTTAATGTTTTGTATGTTTAATTGTATATGTCTATAGAGCTTTTAGTACTTAAAACTTATGTTCATGTCACATTCAAATAATGAAAATAGCTTTTAATAATATTTGCTGTATTTTATCAACTACTAGTTAGTAGTTTTTACTCTATTACATTGACTGATTGATGCTTTGAAAAACGCCTACAAAAACCTTAATGCAATAATTCATAATGAGCATTTTATTAAAATTGCTGATATAAAAATGCAAGGCATTGTTGTTAATTTATATTCAGCTCTATAAACAAAACAAAAAAATACAAAAGTATTCGGGATCCCGGTCCGTAGGGATCCTGCGGAATTGAATATTCTAATCTCGAGGGATCCCGAAAGGGTAATCCATAACCGCAGAACCTTGTGTGCTCTATAAAAACCGAACAAGCCAGGGGGAAGAGCAGTCCCTCCCATCACCAGGTGAAATTAATATAAATTTATTAATTAAATAATGACTGCTCCCCTTGAAACTATGTATTGGCAAAATCAAGCATGTGTGTATTACAAATTTTGATTTAATGTCAATTAAAATAATCGTATTGTACCGCAAAGTAACTGCCAAAACAATCGATAATGAGTTGAGTAGAGAATGCAATCCCGAGTCGGGATTGCCCTTTCGGGATCCCTCGAGATTAGAATTTCCAATCCCGCGGGATCCTGATCGCGGGATCGGGATTGCATTCTCTAGATGAGAGTAATGGCGGTATTGTAACCGGTGACACACGAAACGTTATCCGAGATTTGTATCCGATTGTGTCGATGATTTGTAACCGATTTTTCGCAATTCGACGTACTAGCCACCAGTACTAATACCAATCATTGATACAATCAGGTACAAATCTCAAATAACAATATATTTTTTAACCGGTTAAAATAATGGTTTGACCATCACTAGTCAGGAAAGAATTGAAGTCAAAGCATATATCAAATAATGTCAATATTTCTATCATTGATAAAAATGTCGGCTTTGATTTAATATTTGAACTCTTTGGATGAAGAAATTGGTAGGTACATGTGGGTGAAACAAACTACCTGAAACTTCTTACCAACTTATAAAATAAAATTAGCGCTAATTTTTTTATATAATATCCATCCAAAACTTGTATTTTAGACAAAACTCCAGATAGCAACGACGGTTTTGCGTGGTGTTATAAATAGCGCTTCGACATCAAATAGAACGCCCGGACATCGCGGAGGTCCGAGATTACAATCCGTGCACGTGTAACAAAACATCGATGTGCCTAGTTCAGTTTTCCAAAGGTTTCACTTAAAATTTAGCGTATCTACTTGGCCTCTCGCAGGACGGCGGGATTATCGTCGTTAGCTCGTAGCAATGGTCGGCATCATCAGCTCCCAGTGGCGGATGCGGATCGTCTCCCGCAATCCGCATGGACCGCAGGTGCAGCAGCCACCGCGCGCAAACTGCGCACTCGTGACAACCGCACCAATTTATTATCACTTCTAAAAATTTAGAAAACCTAATTCTCAGATGTATCAATATTATAAATTAAATTTTAATAAATATTATTATTCAGTTCTGCGGGTTAACGCCGGCCGCACACTGAGTCACAATCCCGAGTCGGGATTGCCCCTCGAGATTAGAATTTCCAATCCCGCGGGATCCCTACGGATCGGGAACCCGAATACTTTCGTGTTTTTTTTTGTCTATAGAGCTGAATAGCAATTAATGACAATGCCTAGCATTTTTACATCTTTATTTATATTTTTAGAAATTTTAATAAAATGTTCATTATTAATTATTGCATTAAAGTTTTTGTAGGCGTTTTTCCAAGCAGCAATCGGTCAATGTAGTAGAGTAAAAACTACTAACTAGTAGTAGTTTTTATTACTATGTTAGGTTGATAAAATACAGAAAATATTATTCAAAGCTATTTTCATTATTTGAATATGACATGAACATAAGTTTCAAGTACTTACTGAAAGCTCTATAGAAATACACAATTAAACATACAAAACATAAAAAAAGTTGATCAATCCCGATAATCTCGTCCGATTTTTTCATTCGGGATTGATCTCGTAAAATGCCTCGAGATCTCGCGGGATCCCGATCTAGCAGGATCGGGATTGCATTCCCTACGTGCCACTAATGAACATGTGTATCAGTAACTTTAATTTATAAGGTTTGAGTTACCCCTTCCCCTATGGATAATTACATAGATGTTTTCGGTGAAGCCCTATATTAAATAAATGTATCAATATGTCAGTCAAGCGAAGAGATATCCGGAGAAACGTCGGGCCTCGCAACTGTATAATCGGGGCCATGGAAGAGCACAACACGGGAGACGACAGTTTGGCCGGCCTGACTGCCTCTTAGCTAGTAGCGAGAACTTCGGGAGCGTTCTCCGCGCAATTTTGAATACAAAATATTATTTTACACTTTGGGTGAAATTTCCACAGTTACGGAGATGAGCGACACCAAAATTTGTTTTTTTTTTCAATATGTCATACACATCTCGGAAAGCAAACACTCCGGAGAGACCGGTCCCAGTGGCATGGCCTATCGATAAGTAATCGCACTAGTAAGAGTTTGGAAGGAGAAAAATTCTCTAGGGACGATGGAAGAGATTTTTTTTTTATCTCGCTGCATACATAAGCGGCATGAACCAAATTTCGGATTTACAAAAAGAAAACATATTTAGAATATTTTGAGTTTGTCCAAATTTTTCAAAAACACAGTAAGTACTGGATTTTATCTCGGGGGACATCATTAATCAAGATATACTACAGATGTCACATTGAGACGAAACTATATATATTTTTATAGGAAAATAGGTATGCGAGTCTTTTATTTGGGTGGTCATATGGCTTACGACGTTTACACCCATGACATAATACCAAATGTATCTCATTTTTGGAAGTTGTACCTACATATTTAAGTTTTATACCTGTTTCACCGTACAACTTCCAAAAATGTGATAGATGTGGTATTCTACCATAGGTGGAAATGTGAACGTTACATTGTGTAAAGTGATCACATAAGGCCCCAGACCACTGTGAAAAAATATTTTTTGTCATTTTTTTTTCATTTTCTGAAAGACGCATTTGTTAAGAATGCTCTCACCAAATAATTTAAAGCAATTTGTAAAATTGACGGAGATACAGCCGTTTAATTTTTTTTGTTTGTATGTAGAATTATCCTTCAGCAAAATTTTGAACGCGTTTTTCTCAAAAGTACATTTTTCAACCTGGTTGACAGCATACCAGAAAAACTATACATCCGATTTGCATGCGCCAAGTCGTAAACTGTTTGAAAATCCAGTCTCTATGGCACCACGTAGGGATTTTTTTATAAACGGCCCCCCTTCTATTTTTTTAATAAATGATGAAAATATTATATAAAAAATCGAAAATAAAATTCGCTAGTCCGCCATTTTTTTTTTGATATCGAAATTCTCCTATGTGATGCCATAAACCTATATGTCTTTTTTCTAAATATATTTTTATTTCATTTTTCGGTTGTACCCTATGGCTCAATAGCTGTCAACCACCCAGCGGCAAATTCGTTAGTGTCCTCTTGGAAGCAGGTACACCGAAAACTATACTTTAGATTTGAGTACAAAAATTTGTATGCAGTCTTCAATATGTATATATAAACTATGAGTAATAAATAAAAAAAATTCCATGTACCGTTTGCTTGAAAATAATTACGAAAAATACACCCTCATACCGCGCGCGCACATTGGTCTGGGGGCCTTAAGCCAGCCGAACAATAACATCTTCATTCGTGACTCTGTCCATCCAGCTTATTTAGAGTAATCTTCTGTAGATCCACATCTCGAATGCCTCAGGTCGCCTTATCAATTCTTCAGGAAGCGTCCATGTGTCCACCCCGTCAAACAATACCGGAAACAAGCAGCATCTGACCATTCGCATTCATAATCCAATGCTGAGATCACATTCTACTTGATATTTAAAAAAGTTCAACACTAACTAGAAGTGAACACATTATTTTTTCAATTGGTTGAGCAACTTTGTAGATTGATATTTAAAAATAATAATTTTATTATTTGTTTTAATCTACATGTATTTGATGAATTACACCTACATGTTTCGGAAAAACCTTTCAAACAATTTAATTTTACCACTAGTCCAATTCTAAAAAAAATTCCAATAAATTTGTGTAATGGAGAACTTCAAAAATAATATTTAAAATATAATTTTTCAAATAATTTAGAAAACCAAAACAAAACACATCATTCATTTTGATATTTTGACATATGAAGACCCCATGGCAAGAAGTTGTTAACTAACATTCAAGTCATTTTGAGATAATTAGACACTTGCATTTCGCCTTTGAAAAATGTTTTATTGCTAATTCAATATTAATTTTTATTGATTTATGGCACTAAAATATCAAAAAATTATGTACAAAGTAAAAAAACGCATTTATGTACAAAAAAATAAAAATATACTAATTTTACTAAAAATCTGTAGTTAACAACAATTTTTTCGCCTCTGGAACTCATTTTTAATAGAATAACACCTTTTTAAAATTGGTAAAACACGAACATCAAACAACCCTTCAAATGCTATCCGTTTTTACCATCCATTACCCAAAATTACAAAATACCTGGCATGGTAATTAATAATACAAAACATGGTATGCATCATTTAAAATTATTGAAAAATAATATATAAGTATATATTATAATAGTCTTCAAATAAAAACAAATATATGACAGTACTGCCAGAGTGAAATTTATATTAACCATAAATATTCCAATCAAATTAAAAGGCGTGATAATTTCAGAATGATGGCATGAACATGTTATTATTGAAGATGACATGTTCTTTCCATTAGTAACTGATTTGATTTTTATGAAAAAGTGTAGTTAACATGTTCATCCTTATGATTTGAACATGTTCTAAATATTTTTAAGTTTAGATCTTATTTCCAATGGAAAGAGCGTACAATATTTAGTTTAGACGGCTTATTAATTCATTTTTGACAAAAATGTTAGTTAACAACTTCTTGCCATGGGGTCTTCATATATAAAAGCAACTTGACGATGGAAAGGTTTTTCCGAAACATGTAGGTGTAATTAATCAGATACATTTATGTAGATTAAAACAAATAATAAATTAGTTTGTATTTTTTACTTTAATTTTTCTGCTTCTGAGGGGGCGGAGGCCGTGTCGACCGGCGAGGGTGCCCCCCCCCCGCCTAGCGAGCGCGCGTTCTGACAGCCGCTGTCAACACTCGCGCCAAAAAAAATCCCGTCACGGTGAGGTCGACGCAAGAACGCTAGTTAGCGGAGATTAGACAAGTTCTGCACCGGATTGCGTGTTGTAATAGTATTATCTTGTCGAGTGTTGCGTGCGATATATTTCTGCGACCGCTATCCTATTTCTCGAATCTACGTTTGCTGTATTACACACAATTTGCGAACAATGCGGACACAGGGTACATTATAGGTGACATTAGCGTGGGATGATGCGCGAGCACTGATGACGTCGCCAAATCGCAGTCGCGTGTTTTTGACGTTTGTTGGTAAACGGTGAGCGTCTTGATGGAATTGATTTTATTTTGAAATCAGCTGTAACCCGTCAAAAATGACGGTACTTTTACATATCGGTTCTTAAGGAATAAGTATTTATTTATTTTATTAAAAATAATTTTTTTAATAAAATAAATTTAATTTTTTTTTTTCAAAAAAATAAAAAGTACTAAATTAGATTCTTCCGGTTCTGGATGATAGATTAATTATTATTAATTTTAATTAAAAAAACTTTGTATTAACCACATAACTAGTAACTCTACGACTACTGGTTTCGATACCACCGTATCTTCATCAGGACAGACGCAAAATAACTATTATTACAGATTTCTACACATCTAGACGCTCCCAAGTCATAGCGTAACAAGAGTTCTTGCATCTAGTTTCGTCGGGTTATTAGTTAGGTCAGGGGCTCATTTGATGTAGTTTTTGTTTTGTAATACGTATTGTTCGTTCCATTTTATTTGCGTCGTGTGTAAAAGTGCTAACTCTTATAAAATAATTTCAAATTAAATCTAATAAGATGACCTCTCGTAAGCGCGAAAAAAGTGATATATATTTTCGACCGCTGGGAATGTACAAACGAATAAAAGAAAAGTTGCGCTTTTTGAACAAAAATTTGCCGGTGGTAAATTTTAATTATTAAATCTCTTAGTAAAAAAAAAAAAAGAACAACGGCGTATTATTCGTATTCGCCGAATTGTTATTCGTATTCGTGAAAGTAGTATTCGTCACATTACTAATGAAGACCGTTTATAAAGCTTAGTAGGAACAATTTGAGTATCGGCACTTGTGTGATCTATTTGCCTGTGCGGTCCACATTTGCGAAGTGAAAGTGTGGAGAGCGCGCGACAGGTCCGGCAACGCCGCCGGCCCACGTGACTTTGACAGCCGGCGGAAGTGCGGAATTCCGCGCTGCACACTTTTTATTTATCGCCATCCACTATTCTCGCGTCGCCACCTACCCCGACATAATTACCCGAAATACTACTTTTCGTGCGTCATCTTCAAATTCAACACGTCCAGTTTTGTAAATGGAATGCCATTGATTGGTCAATGAAAATTCGACGTCACATTCCGCGCTTGCCGCTTTTCGTAGATGCAGCTTGGCGCGGCATCGTGACGGCTAGCGACGCTGCGATTGGCGGAAAATGCAAAAAATCTACGCTTTTTTTCTAACTATTAATTACTTTTACTCCTGATCAAACAACATTTTTTCGGCATTGTAATGTCGAAATTTACAATTTTATTATGTAAGATACCGCAGATTTTTCCGACGATCAACTGATTCAGCGGGAAATCCTTGACAGGAAAAGTATTTAATTAGACCTTAAGCAATACTCTTTTGTCTGTTCGAAAAAATGGATTTTGCTGCTAGGCATTGTTGACTATATACTTTTTTTGCTGGATCTCACAATACATCAGATTACGATAACGGTTTATTTAAATGTCACAGGACAGATGAAAAAGTGGGTAGGTGACACGGGCGTGCAGTGAGAACAAGAAGTATATATTTTGAAAAGAAAGCGAAATAAGAGATATATCTCAAAATATTTCTGTCACAATAATTAACATATTCAGATTTTAATATTTCATAATATTCTGCCACATAAATATTAAATTTCGATTTTTTTCCAATTATATCCAATTGTTCTTACTGCACGCCCGGTTACCGACAATTCAATGTCTAAACATTGAATAAAAATGTTTTTGGCTTATCAAAAATCACGCGCGCCAGCTTTTAGAGATTTTCGTGTTAAAATAACTTGACGATACAACCGGCCCTGAGTATTCCGATAATTCATGAAACATTATTTTTTAAGTAAAACTTCTTTAGCCACGGTATTGTTAATTCAAACGGCCAAAAGTCACCGTCGCACGAGATCGTTAAATTTTCCAGTATCGAATATAACGCAAGTCTGTTGTAGCTCTGTTTACCATCAGCACGCAAACGCACTCGCGTAATTGAAAACATTTTTACCTTTTTTCGGCGTGTCCAAACGACGTCGGTATCGGACACCGGCGTAAGGCGGATGGAAAGATTTTCGCCTGTTCCTCCAAAGCTGGAGCCGATTGAAGGTTTTAAAACGGTACTTCATGCACCGAGGAGTTCACAGTGACGACAGGTGGCAGCGGAATGTGGCAAACCGAGTCGGCAGATTCTCCGAGCCGAACATGTTCAAACTGTACAAAAATTTTGTGTAATCTACAATCGCATCAAGGAGCAGTATTCCGTCACGGAATCCAACTGATGTGACTGGAAAATCCCGATTGAAAGTAAAACTTGAATTAAGTCACACATTGACCGAGTAGACCCCATCCCCTAGCCGTTAGTTGTAAAAGTCAATACGATTGTAATTTTCACTCCCTTTATATTAACTCGACGTCGTCGGCTTGCCGTCAAAAAACTTTGGATCGATTTTTGACCCTTTTCTCGTGATCCAATGAGCTGAAACTTTGCAAGCAGACTCGTGGTGCCATTTCTCTTACGCCTGTTAAAAAAAAACAAACTGGATAGACACAGTTTCACCCGCGAAGCTGTGATTTTCAGGATTACCGCAACGAAATGGCATATAAAAATAAAAGTCAGTGTCAGGATAGAGAAAATTACGCAATTGCAAGTGACTATTAGTTGAAGACATTTCGATTCGACCATAACGTACTCGTATATGGTTAGCTAACTCAAAACGCATTTCATATTCCACGGAAACCTCATCTTCAGGATACAAATGTATCCTAAAGAAGGGGCCATGGGCTCTGAAACATGATGATATTTTTCAATATAAAAGTGGTAAAAACAAACTTCATTTTTATTAATTATATTGACAAAGTTTGCTAAAATTTATCCTTCATTTTCTTCTAGTAGGCTGTTTTCCGAAGCCGGTCAAGTTTCTAGGGCAATCGCTTATTGCCCTAATATACAGAAAAACGAGTGTCCATTCATCATAATTTGCCATTACCTACTTCATTTTGAACATTGACCAATTTCTGGATTAAATAAATAATGAGCAATTTTTTCCTTACAGCGCAGTTTTTGTTTTCTTAAAAATGTCTTCTTTTAACAATAGATTAGATTAGATGTAAATGTAAATATGTAGGTTATTATGGATAGTACATTAGTAATAGATTTGTGGCGAGCCAGACCTGCATGGACTCTAGCCCCTCGAGCGTGTCAAACAGACCAACCGCGCTCGAGGGATACCGCCCAACGAGAAGCCGAGGCGCTCGCAAAGCGGCAACTCATTCTCTCACTGCGCTCCGTATATTGTTGTAACCGCATTCTCCTAACATGTAAAGTTTTGTGACTTCAATAAACCATCGAGTTAATTGATAGTACATTCTTCTTATTTACCCTGTATCGCATCCCGCTCCGCTCGTCGTATACCTTCACACTAGACACACATTCATTCACACGCCTTCAGCGTTCACTCGACATACATCAGACTGATTGTGCATTTTGGCAGAGGTGCACAATCGCACTGATTCCTCCGCGAATACACGCACATTAACATTCAATCACATCCGCCACACTGGTGACACAAATTTGACGTATAATACAATACAAACCATCTGCCACAGATTTAAGATTGTAAAGTGTTAAATACCGGTTGATATACAAATTTTAATATTAACTAACATAATAAATAAATTTAAAAAAATCAATTTTTGGCATTAATTTCATGAAATTCTCGCAGTTGAATGAAAATCCGGTATGGGGCCGGATAGCGGAGAGCTACCGGATATCCGTTTCATCTCCGCGTTTACGAATGCTTTCTCGCGATACGCGGGATACATTTTTAATTTCCCAAATTTAGAAAAGTAATACGCGCCCGACCCGAGGACAGAGAGAGGGGCGGAGTAGTTGGTAAATAAATTAAAATAAAAACATGGAACCGCGGAGGCTCCGAGCACGTGCGCCGGGCGGCCTGCGCAGGCGCCCCCCCCAGCCCCCTAAACGCTAATAACCCCCCCAGGACCCCATCCGCGGGGAGAAGACGACGAGCAGTGACGGGGGAGTCGCGATCCGAGCTGATGACGTAGCGGGCCGGTATCGGTCCAACTAAATATATTCATTTTATTTTATTTTTATTTTGTTTAAATCTGGACAGACTTACACCGAAGAAGTCCAGCTCCTGTATTAAATTTATTTCAATAATCATAATACGGAGTTTCATTTTAAATAAAAGCAAATTGTCAATAAAAATGTCTAGGTTCTTTGTAGAATTTAACAGGTTGTATTTTGAAGTGGAACGAGTTACAAAGTAGTTTTTTAACTAGTTAGCCCTACCAAAGTTTGGATAAAATAAATTATTTGAACGCGTCGAGTACGTAGGACAGCTTAAACCTATATGCTCTAATAAATAGGGTGAGTCAACAAAGTTATTCGAGATTTTATAAAGATAACACAGATCTTGCATGCATCTTCGATGGTGATAGAGGAAGGATTTTATGATAACGCTCGCTTTCTGTGTATGAGTTGAATTCTAAACGGGAACGGAAATTTAAAATATTGAGAAATTTGTTTTGGATATTTTCAAGTCGCTCACTGTTACGCTTACTAATACGGAGTGAACGATAAAGTCAATCGCACTATTTTCCGGTACAGTACACCATCGAAGAATATTTGACCGGAGAGGGATAGAAACGATCCTAGCTTGTAAACATCTTTCCATTTAAGAAAGACAATCGAATCAGTATACGTAAACGTGCGTACAAGGCACACTATTTCATTGTGTTGGTGTTTTTATACCCGTAAACATCGACACTGCAAAACAGCGTGCGTCGTACGCACGGCTTACGTATACTAATTTGATTGTCTTTCTTAATTGAAAATGGCTAAACGTCAGTCAGTTAGTTAGTCATAATGAGTGCATAACATCGATCAAAATGTTAATTTGTGCAATAACGGGTACACAAAAACGTGCAATTATGAAAAAGGCAATTAAACGATTGAATGATTTATCGTAACTAAAATAATAGCTATAACATAACAATTAAATGAAATTTAAGAAAAAAAAAAAACGCTTTGAACTAATTTGAGTAAATTAAAATAATTTTGACCAATATATTATATATTTATTTATTTTAGGGAAAATTAACAATATAAAAGCAAAGGCAGCAATATCCAGAACAAAATGAATGCAGTCATCCAGCCTATAAATTTAAAGGAAACATGATTTTGAAAGGAATAGAAACAAAATCCAGAATTCAGTACATTCTAAATTAGTCATCCTCGGCGACTGAATTCAAAACATTTTTTATATTTTGGATATTGCTGCCTTTGCTTTTATACCCACACATAACATACGTCCGACTCGAAACGCAGATTAGAGTAAAGTGATGAAAAAGGGTGAAGCGCGATCTAAAGTTGCCGGCTAGTGCGGATGAGATTTCACTCGAGCGAGAGCGGGTCGACCCTAAATGATCAACAAATATTAAAGAGTTAACGTTGTTATTACGGTCGTTAGACATATTTAACTGTAATTTCGGATATTTTATACGCACCGTATGTATTACCGAGAAGCGAATCTCGACGTTTCGTTGAATACTTATCCAACGTCATCGGGAGGACGACCTTTACCCGCGAGGTGGAGGTCGGACTGATTAGGTGCTGCTTTCTAGGGCGTAAATTGTATGCACTTTGTTGTGGAGTGTCCTCTTCTTCTAAAATGGAGGTCGCCAGTGCGCAATACGTACTAGTTACGTCGGCGGATTTTACTGCGACTTCAACTGCGACAACAAATATTCTGTGGAAAATCAAATTTGGAAGGATCCTCGCTACGGATAAGTGTGTCCGCGGTTAACACTAACCTGAGATATTTGTCGATCGGTTACATAACCTAATTTTGTGGATAGGTAACCTAACCTAACCTAAGATATTTGTCGATCGGTTAAGTCTTTCTGCTCCACACGTACAATACACGATTCGCATCTCTCTTCACGCTCTACTCCGCATTATCCTCTACGGGCTTGCGAGAAGAATCTCCGAGCTGAAGTCTCGCCCGCTTTCGTGGTAGGGTCCGTTCACTCTATGAAAGCCACTTGTATTAGTGTGAGTGATACCCTCTGTAACGCGTAAATTGTGAAGTGGTATTCCTTTTTTAAAGCTACTCCATTGTCCGCTTCAGTATCACACTGGCAGTCACGCGGAGCGGTCGTTTCTTTGTTTAACATTTTTTATTTAAAGACACGGTGACTGCAAGATCACGATACGGTGACCACAGACTTAAATAAATTTAATACAAATTTAGATGAGGATTCGGAGTCCGATACAGACGACTATAGTTTATCTTATTGATTAAAATTAATTACAAGATTTTAAAATTATTTAGTTGCAATTATAACTGCTTATATATTATTTATATTAAAAGATCTATAACCCATCGAAACTGACGTGCTTTTGTTATATATTCTAGACCGCCAGTTAATGCTGGGAGAACAGCGCTATATAGAGTAGCTTCTTGATAACGTCAGTGATGGACATTATTAAAAAGAGAATTATGCTCCTTATACCTCATTATCATATCACATTATTATTTGAGCATTCTGGTAGCGTTGGTAATGGACATTGTTACGTAGAGAATTATATATTTTGATTAATGATTAATACCAGTTACATACGTAATGGATTCACATATTATTTTTAATTTTCAGTAAACTAAAATATTTAAAATAATCCAATTTTAGAGTATTTTATTTAAATAATCATACAGTCAAGGTTTTCATTTTATTTAGTAACGATTTTGAAATCACATTAATTTTGATATCGGAATGAGTTTTTTTACTCCCTTTCTTTTAACTTGTAGCGTCTGTTTGTTTGCTTGTCTGACGAAAAAATCTTTGGATCGATTTTTAACCATTTTCCCGCGATCAAATCGACCTGGCAGACTCGTGGCGACGATAAAAATGATCTAACAAATTTTCGTATAATTTTTGATTTTTAGAAATTTTAATGGTTTTTTCAAATTGGAATCATTCTATATGAGTAATTAGCCCGACGCCTGTATAGTCACAAAACCTGATTCATAGCGAAAGGGGGTATTGTAAAAACTTGGTTTTTATGGGCTAGTTTTTATAATACTTATACCTACGCTTATTTTAGGTTTAGAAACAATATTTATGTTTATTTTTTGCGACTATCGTTTTAAAATGTTACGAGTTTTTGTAAATGCACTGTTGCGCACACTAGTGCAAGTGGCTTTCCTGGCTGATGGTCCTAGTTGGTGTCATTACGCCAGCTACAGGTGTATCGATCAATATTAATACTATTTTCAAACTAAGCTAAACACCTGAGCTATGAAATGAGATTGACTTTTTGGTCTCCCGGAATGAGGTTCGAACTCGTGGCCATTTCATCACAAGGTGAGCGTCTTAACCTACAGCTTTCCGCGCGGAGAAAATATTCGCCGGTTATAGGTATTTCTTTAAAATTTACAATAAGTACCGAATTATTAACTCTGTTTCTCTGAAATAATTCAGTAACAATAATATGTATATACTACTCAAAAGAGTTTTCAATTAATATTAATTAATTACCGGCAACGATTAAGAACATCAAAATTGGTCGCGCAAGATCGTATTCACGTAAATATCAATCTTTTTCCAAGTATCAATTTTTATCGACAATAAATATTTTTAGAATTGATGTCTAATTTATCACTTTCCCGAAGTAAGGAAAGTTGTTTGGAACTAGTCTATAAATGGCACCAAAAATAAAATAAACCAAAATATAAAGTACCTTGCACCGCGTGCCGGCAGGGTCAATCCTGTCGCGTGTCGGGTTGATCGAGGAACCGTTTGACGGTTTGACGGGCGGATCCGCCGCCACGAGCCGCCGGTGGAGCGGGCCTCACTTCTTATGCAAATGAAAAATCAATTCCGAGCCCCGCGCGGAGGGTGGCGGCCCGGGGGTGGGCGCCGAGGTTAGGACCGAATCAGTTTAACTATACATAATCAACATTAATGCCGACCACCTTCTGTTCCGTGATGCTGATACAATAGTTCTCCGCGATGGGTCGCCATCCTTGCTAGCTACCGTTAGTGTTGTATTGCGTGTACATTAAACATTGCCATGTTGTTTTACCCGACTAATTAATCGAATTCACTCGGAACAAGTCTAGGTAACATGCAAAGATATATATATTTTTTCAATATTTCTAACGTATTTTTCGCGAAACGTTTAACTATCATTACAGTAGCTTATGTCGACTACGAAAATTTCCTTCGCTTCAGTACAAGTCAAATAAAATAATAAAAATCTTTCAGAAATTTAAAATTCTTGCTTAAAATCTATTCATATGAAGCGAATGAATTTTCCATAATCGATATGTCACCGCAATGATAGTTAAAAGTTTTGCAAAAAAATAAAAAATAAATATTGAGAAAAAAAAATGCAAACTTTGATATTACATATCTCTATAAATATCGATTGATATGATTGCTTGAACGTTTACAACTTTCAACCCGTACTCCAGGGAATAATCCACCTGTTAAATATTGAGGACTAGCTCTGCTACACCCTTTACAACAATGTAAATAACTGTTTCTTCTTCGGGCATAGCCTTGCACTCAGAAAATTAAGTCCGACAGGAGGCACATATTGTGGACTAACCTTGGGGACTTGACGTCTCACTCCTTTACGTGTCGAAATGAAGGGGCGTCGTAACCTTTGTAATTATGATCGATGTTCCCGAATAGATGCATCTGTGCCTGTGATGGCGCCTGGCGTTCTAACCTCCGAGTCGTCCCGTCTCCCCCCGTGTTCACCCCTCGGCCGAGAGGGTGTGTAGAGGAGCGAGTTTTCGGTGTTTCTAGTTGGAACTACCCCGCCCTACGTTCGCATTGCGTGTATTAGTTAGGAAGCTGTTGCGTGTTTTAAAATAAAGTACATTCCACAGATCACCTATACATATAGACAATAGCTGTGCCCGCGCGGCTTCGCTCGCGTTGATTTTTAGTAACTTTTAGTCAATTTGTGTATTAACCTTAACATGTAGATATATGTCGTCGCGGACTTTTTTATACAACTTTTCGAGTTCTACAACTTCTCTATAGAAAGTATTTAAATATCTCTTACTGTTAAGGCAGCGTTCGTAAAAAATGCATCGTTCGACGATTCTTTCGTCGACTTTAGGTCACCACGAAAAGCCCTTTTATTTTAACGGGATAATATATAGCCTGAAAGTCCATTCTAAATATTGGTGAAAGAATTTTTGAAATCGGATGAGTAGTTTCGGAGATTACCTCCTACATCCAAACTTACAAACTTTAACTCTTAACAGGGTGTACCAGAGCTAGCAGCAGAAACTTGGCAGGTAGATTCCTGACTATGTTATGAGTCTAAAATGTTCAAGCAACCATGACCTAATATCAATAGTTATGGAGATATGTAATATCAAAGTTTGCATTAATTTTTCAATATTTCATACTTATTTTTGCAAAAAGTTGAACTATCATTACAGTAACTTGTATCGATTATGAAAAATTCATTTGCTTCTTCAATACAACATAAATAAAATGATAAAAACCTTGTAAAAAATGTCTTTTTTCAATTTTTGCAAGGCTTTTATCGTATTACTCGACTTGTATTAAAGCGAATGAATTTATCATAATCGACATAAGATACTGCAATGATAGTTCAAATTTTTGCAAAAAATGTAAGAAATATTGAAAAAAAATGCAAACTTTTATATTGCATATCTCCATAAATATTGATATTAGGCCATGGTTGCTTGAATATTTTAGACTCATAACATAGTCGGGAATCTAGCTGGCAAGTTTCTGCTGCTAGCTCTGGTACACCCTGTATAGATAATAATTAGTATAATAATTAGTATAGATGAACAAACGTAAATACCTTGGTACAACAGCACGGCTAGTTCCAATAAGTTTGACTATTTTAAAACAATTATAAAAAAGGTTAACCTAAATACTCTTAAATAAAAGTATAAAGTCTTTGTAAATAAGTCGCGCTTT